>PVIH01003569.1:0-24835 GCA_004025045.1 Sigmodon hispidus
TTCTGTCTAGGCTGTTACTTTGGGAAGGGGATTGTTGCGAATGGACCTTCTATGTCCCTCTCTTTCAACTGTGAGTCAAGACCTGAATTTTATCCCCTTTTGTAAGACTTCTCTTAGAAACACAAACTTACATTTAAAAACATAAAGAAATGTATCTTTTCCACTTTCCCTTTTCATTCATGGGGCGTATCCGATCTTTTGACAAGTTTTGTTTTGTTTCGTTTTTGTATGATACCTCAGGATCAAGCCCAAAGCTTCCAGCATGCTAAACATATGTTCTACCACTGAACTTTAGCAGCAGCCTAGAATTTAAATGTACTAAACTTGGGGAAATGGCTGGGTGCTAAGAGCATTTGTTCTGTGTTCATGAGGACCGAATTTCCCACAGCACACATACAAATGCTTGATGTGGGATGTCTTTGTATATGCTGTGAATGTCACTGGATTATAAAGGAATTGTTTTGGCTTATGACAGAGCAGCTTAGAATCAGGTGGGAAATCCAAGTATAGATACAGAGGAAGGAGGGAGGAGTCGAGAGATGTAATCCAGCCGCCAAAGAAGCAATATGTAGTGGAGTACAGGTAAGTCATAAGCCATGTGGTGAGACAGATTAATAGAAATGGGTTGAGTTAAGATGCAAAAACTAGCTAACAATACGCCTAAGCAATACTCCAAGCAATGCATAATTAATATAAGCATCTGAGTCATTATTTAAGGCTAAAGGTGGGTCCAGACCTTGGGGCTAGGCCAAAACAGACAGGTCAGAAACTTCAGACTACATCAAATGGCTGAGCATGCCGATAACTCCAACTTTGGGAGGCAGAGAAAGACAGATTCCAAGAGTTTGCAGAGCAGCCAGCCCAGCTTAAAAACAAGCTTCTAGTTCATAGAGACTGTGACTCAACATAGTAGTGAGCAGTAGCGCAAGATGCCATACACACATACACATGGCCATGCACAGCATCACACATGCATGTGCACATACATACACGTATACCACACAAAATCAGACAGTGACAAACCCAGAGTTCAGAGTTTGTGGAGAAAATGGGTTAGAAGCAAATAAAAATTTCCTTAGTGACACAGGAAGAAAGGTGCAATCTCATGGAGCTGACAGTACAGTATTAAACATTAGTAAGTGCAGAGGGAGCTAGGATGTCGTTTTTTACCTTTGAAAGGGGAATACAGTTTGCTTGAGGAAGTGGGCATGTTGGAAGGGCAAGTGTTAGAGCGATTGTCTGGAACAGAATGAGAAATTACATTATTAGGTTTGGTGTTTTTCATAAATACCCAGTGAACTAAAAGCTTGTAGGTGTTGGAGATGTATGTCTTATCAATTTTGGTGACTGTGTCTGCTAGATACAGTTTTCTGCATTCACGGGGTTTTTTTCACATATTTAAAAAAAAATGTATAAGCAAACACAAGATTTGTGCTGTGCTCAGTTCATTCTCTAATGTACGAATCTTTCTAGAAGACATTGCCAAATACATATTGCAGTAGAACTAAGGATATTCTTGGTCTGATTTTGATCCTTTGGAAATAAAATCAAGATCAAAGCAAACCTGGTGAGAAAGAATAACCAATACAGTGTGAAAATGTGGTTTGCAGAGAAGCAGGAGACACATTTGGTAGAACTGAGAAGGGGCTAGGATTCATTGTCTTATCTGGCTCTCTGTGATTGGCATCATTACCTGCCTTTTTTGTATCAGAGACAGTGCAAAAGACCCAGAAGTGAGAGGCCCACTACCTCTCACCAGGCCAAGTGGGCATCTATTAAAGAATTGTATATATTAACACAGAAGAGGACAAGAGAAGGTGGGGCTGGTGAGTGTGACCAGAATGTAATATATACTTAGGTGAAACTGTTAAAGAATAAATTAATTTAAATATCTTGATTTATTTTTTAGTTTTATGGGGACTTAGTGTGCTGATGTCCCTGCAGTGTCCCATTGCTCTCTGAAATGTACCAAAGCCCAAATTCAAAGAGAATGATAGATGCTCATTCTTTGTGGCTCACCTGTGAAATATGAGGTACAATAGTAACTGGCCTGTTGACTGGACTTTGTTTATGAACAAATGAGAGTTTAGGCTTCATGGTGCTGTAACTGAGCTGCACTCACACAGTACACTTGTGCACGGTAAGCTGAGGAATGTGTTTGTTCAGTGACTTCAATCTCATAGTTTTAAAATAGGTGCTTTGCTACTAAGATATTAGAAAAATGTTTGTGACTGCAGAAGTGTCACATGTAATTCATTTTTTTTTCTTTTAGCCACAATGAAAGGAAAGTGACCTGCAAGCATCCAGTCACAGGACAGCCATCCCAGGATAATTGTATCTTTGTTGTGAATGATCAGTAAGTGAAGTTTCATTGGGTTTCATGGGATTACTGTAACCCATATTCATTACACTGCAGTTAAACAGTTCTTTTTCTGGACAAATGCATCAGAAATAACAGTGTCTGCTCTTTACTATTGCAGACAAATGGGATCTTTTTTTCCCCTCTTGATGAATGTAATTTTAAAAGCTCTTTCATGAAAACTTAAATTCTTGGTCTCAGCTCTAGACCTCAGGATTCCAGGCTAAAGAAATGGGCAAATTTTGTCTGAGTCGAGCTGTTTTTTCACCCTTCAGTTTGAGACTGTGGTAGTTACCATTTCTATAATTTTGTATTTGTTTGTTGCCACATCCCCCACCGGTTTGTACTATGAAACTATTCAGCTATTAGTTTTTTTCTAACATTAGAATAATTAACATTGTAACTATTGTATGCACAAGCGTGTGTGTTTGTTTACATGCACATGTAGATGCATAGAATAGAACCAGGGCCTTGTGCGTGCCAGTCACATGGCTCAAACACTTGTAATTGATTTTTCTTTTTAATCTTTAATTTAAAATTTTAATTAATTTAAAGAATCAAGTTAAAATTAAAAATTAATTTTTCAATAAAATTTTTTTAATTTAAGGAATGGGTATTCTATTGAATCAAACAAACTTTTAAAGGGAAAATTAAATATGGTACTACTGTATACTGGGCTAGAGTAGAAGTGTTGGTGATATTTAGAGTGATGATAACATTAAGTATTACTTTATGGTAACTAATGTCAAAAACCGATTAAAAGAAGGACACCTTTATAACTTAGGGCAGCATTACTGAGAAGCACTGCACATGGGCAGCAGGCTGTAGCATTGGTATTTTTCAGGACTGTTGCAACCATGACATCTGAAGAAAAGAAGGAGCGACCCACAAATGTGATAAATGAAGCTTCCAATTACAGTATGGCTTCAGACTATACCCTGCATCCTATGAGCCCTGTGGGCAGAGTAAGTTATTCTGCTCATTGTTAACTAGTTATATAGTTTTTATATACTAATGCTTTATATACTAATGCTATTACTCATTGTAGACTTTAAATTGGAATTAGAGAATAATAATTACATTATTATTACATCGTGCTAATTATACTGGCAGTAATTGACATAAAGAATAGTTTGAAATATGAATTAGTATAATTTTGAAGACATACATTTCTTTTATATGCTAAGCAGAGACATTCAGTAATTTTGCAAACATTGTGAATGTTTGTATGAAGGAATGGGTACTCTGTTGAATCAAACAAACTTTTAAAGGGAAAATTACTGTAGTAGCCAAGAAATTACATTTCTTTGTGCACTTATACTTGAAATAAGCCAGCAAAAGTGGAATTGTAATTTTTCTCTCAAACATCAGAGAAATCTGGAAAAAGATGAAATTTATAAAAATGGAGAAAACCTTAAAGCTTTCCTGCCCTTAATACTGCATGTTCTGTCCTGCTTTCACCTGTTTAGACATCACGGGCTTCCAAAAAGGTTCATAATTTTGGAAAAAGGTCCAATTCAATTAAAAGGAATCCCAATGCCCCTGTGGTCAGACGAGGCTGGCTGTATAAGCAGGTACTGTCTCTCTGTTCTCAAGGCTGAAGTGCTCCTGTCTGGGAAGTTGGTGACTAACAGGTTTTTGTTTGTTTGTTTGTTTTTATAAATGATCGGTTCATTTTTACTATATTAAAATTGTTTCCTATGGGTTTCAGACAGTGGCTACCAGCTACTGAGATGACACATGGTGTCTAATCTGTTATCTGCCTTTCCTTTCTCTTATCCCGGGTAGTATACCAGTTACCCAAACTGGTCATTAGCACATCTCATACATGTTTACATGTCTCAGTAGAGTCCCCCAAAAACCTATGGTTACTCCATGTTCACTGAATTTAAAAGCACTTTAAGCCAGGTTCAGTAGCTCATGCCTGTAATCCCAGCATCCAAGAGACATAGACAAAAGAATGACACATTCAGGACCACCCTGGATTCAATTCCAAACACAAGGAAGAAATTTTTTAATTACATTAGTGGCTTAGTGACTATTTCTTTACAGTCAGTAACTGGCTTTTGGTGGAGCTAATAACATTTACTCATTAAAATACTCAATAAATTTGCTGTGAAGTATTTCTGAGATACTGTTTACCCCAGAGTTGGAAGGACAACTAAAATAATGTGCTGGAGGCGAACCATCCTAAAGTCCATGCTAGAGCATTTCTGCACATCTAGTTTTAGGAGGGACTCCGTGTCAATCTTACCAACCACAGATAACCCACAGGTAAAAGTAGCTTGACACTGTTGGACCCAGTGGTGGCCAGTGGCCTCTGCACTAAGGGAACTGCAGATCTTTTCTCTCACTCCCATTATTGAACATTATGTCCTAGTGTTACCAGTGTGTTTAGTGATGGATATGTGACCTTAAAATTTTTTGTAGCTTTCCTGTTTGATCCAAAGAATGAATATAATTAAGACTAAAAATGTCATAGTCCATTCATGAACATGTCCCCTTGGTTTTTTTGGTTTCTCCTTTGGGGTTGCTGTTCATTTCAAAGACAAACACCTTACATTTAGGATGCTTTTTTTCTATTCATATTTTATCTTTATTACTTTAAGATCACTGTTAGATTAACTAGAAATACATTAAGAAGTACTAATGTAGACATCTAAACAAGTATCTGGCATTTTGAGGGCATCTAATTTTCTCCAGCATTCTTGCTTATTGAACATGGGAAAGTTATTTTTATTAAAAGTGTGATCTCATTTGAAGCTGATAGTTTTATGAAGTAGCATTAGCTAAAGGGACGCAGTCTTTTGCAGAATGAGTAAAACCTAACTGGAGATAGAAGAGTATTTACTCACTAAATTTATGTATTAAAGTTTTTCACTCACATTCATTTTAATCATCACCTTCCTTTCAAATAATTTCAGAGCACATATTTTGCTTCTTGTTGGCAATTAACATGTTTATTAAATTTGGTTACCAGAGTGAGTCTGTACACCATTGCCTGCTTCCCTTACTCTCACCCTCACAAGCTCACATGTTCAGAAGAGTGAATTTCAGATGGCTTTTTTATATGACAGCATCACTCTTCAGAGAACAGTTGACTTGCTGTCATCTTAATTAACATAATAAAATTTTCTGGGAATTTTTTTTAGTCAGCATATAAAGATTTTATTTATGAAGAATCATCGTGTAACATTTTCTTACATATGGGCATTGTGATCCAATCAGGATGTCTGCATCCTAAAAAGTCCATCATTTCTTTGAGGTAGAAACATTCAATGTTTCTGGCCTTTTGAGACATGCTAGAGTCATCTAGCTGTGCAAGTAGCAGATCAGAACTTTTTAACAGGCCTTTTAATTTGCTTATGTTACTTGCATATCAAAATGTACATGACAAGTATCTTAAATCTGTTATTTAATGCAGGATAGTACCGGCATGAAGCTGTGGAAGAAACGCTGGTTTGTGCTTTCTGACCTTTGCCTTTTTTATTACAGAGGTGAGTTCATCAGCTACTTGAGTATCTTATTTCATATTTGCAGAGTATGTATGCTAAGCACTATCTTTGTCTTAAGAGAAAAGACATTAGTACTTTTGCTATTTACAGATTATGTCAAGAAATCCTTTCTTTACTGACCCAAGGTTCAGAGTTCCTAGAGTATGGTAGAAGACAGAGCAAGGCTCTCAGCACAGTAGAAACAGGGTCTACAGTATGACCCTGTCTAGTCTGGAACTCAGTATAGACCAAGCTGGCCTTGAATTCACAGAGCTCCACCTGCTTCTGCCTTTAAAGTTGTATGCCACCACACCTGGCTGAAGGCTGCTGTGACTTTGCTCTATTTCCTGCAGTCTGATTTGTTTTGTGTGAAGAGCTTTAGAAATTTTACTGTTACCTGTCTTTGAATAGAGTGCATAACAAATAAAGTCCTTCATTGGGTACTTGTTTTTGGAGCTGACATATCACCCTGTATCTGAGCTCACCTGAAACCAGTGAACTTGCCTCAGCCTCCTCATTTCTGGGATTTTAGACATGATCATCTGTAGCTCAAATTCTAATTGGTCTTAATAATAAAAACCCAGAACCAGATATTGAGGTAAATGCTGAAAGATCAGAGACAAAGAAACCTACTACAACTATCTCTCTCCTGCCCAACTCTCCAGCCAGAAAGTGAGCCTGAGCTTCTGACTCCTCCGACCTTATATTCCTATCTCTGCACAGCCTGTCACTTCCTGTCTCCACCTCCCTAGTGCTGGGATTAAAAGTGTGTGCCTCCCAAGTACTGGGATCAAGGCATGAGACCCCAGGTGCTTTGATTAATGGAATGAGTTTCCACCACTTGGCTTTCTTTCTCTTTTAGTTTGGATGAATCTCCTGTAACTCAGGGTGGCCTTGAACTCCTGATCTTCCTGCTTTCTCCTCCCAAGGGTTGGAATTAAAGGTGTATGCCACCACTGCCTGGCCTCTATGGCTAACCATTGGCTAATGCTGCCCTCTAATCTTCAGGCAAGCTTTATTTGTTAGAGCACAAACAAAATATCACCACTTAGTTATCACTGCCAGTTAAGGCTTTTATTTGTTAATTTTGTGAGATCTAGCAGTAGGTTTATAGACTTCTCATAGCTGTGATTTTCTTTGAGTGTTATGTCAAATTCTTCTAATGGATCAGAAAATGAAGAACATTAATTATTGCTATAAATATGTGTGTGTATGTATACATACATCTATTGGGATTGCTTGTTTTTGTGTTTTGAGATAGTCTGGTTTAGTTTAGATGGGCCTTAAAGTTGAACTTTATTCCTCGGTCTGAGTGCTGAAAAATCAATGATCATTTTCTCCTAAAAACATGGAAAAGGTTATGTGAAGGATACAAAACCGGCTTTTACTACTGACACTAAAGAAATAAATGTAAGGATTATTAGGTAAATATACCCCTTCATTCTTCTAGATGTATATGAAAGAGTCCTTCTGATTTTTCTCATTAGGAATTTATTAAGACAAGCTCTCATAGTGTTGCCTAAGCTAGCCTCAAACTCTTGGGTTCAAGCAACCCTTAGTCAACCAAGTAGCCAGGGTGCTTTGGGCAGGCTTATGCTAATTAATTAATTAGCTTGAGCTAATTAATAAAAATCTTAAGGTGACAGTTCAGCAAATTCTCTTAAGATGTTGCACTTCAAATTTGTTACCTGTGGACAAAAGAAGGTTGTACTAAGATGTAGCTCTCTCAAGGAATGTTCACCAATTATAAATTGTAAACTTGGACAATCTTTCCTTTAAAACCTGACTGGAAATTATCACTTAAGAATTAAATTTGTGATATACAGGGATGGAAAAAAAAATTCAGAGGGAAAGCTGAACACAAAGAAAATATATGTGTAGTAATCTTATTTGGATTTCCACCCTTGATAAGCCATGCTTATGATTATTATCCTCTGTATAGTTATTGTTAACTCTTCAGGATTTTTTTAAATTCTTTTTACTGTTTCTTTGATAAATACAAAATAAAGAGAAAAAAAAAAGAAAAAAAAGAAAAATGGGCAACCAAAGTTAAAAAAAAAAAAAAAGAATTAAATTTGTTGGGGCTGGAGAGATGGCTCAATGGTTAACAGCACTAGCTGGTCTTCAAGAGGACATGGGTGAAATTCCCAAGACCCACCTAATTTGTAAAACAGTTTGTCTTCTGCAGGGGGGAGAAATTAGAATTCCAGTTTGCCACTAATAATTTAAGACTTTTCTTTGCACATATAAATTATACATTATGAGATGGGTATATTGGTGGAGAATGACTAATCATCCACTGTCACTGTACTGGGACCTTGGGTCTTTTATCTTTTCAGTATTTGCTATACAGAATTGGAGCCCCAATATTTTATACATAGGTATTTTAGTTGTTTTTTATGCACATATTTTTATGTGTATGAGGGTTTGCCTACAAGTATGAATGCATACTGCATGTGGGTCTGGTGCCCAATGAAGCCAGAGAGGGTATCAGATCCCCTGGAATTGGAGTTAAAAGTAAAAAGAGAACGTCTTTTCTCTTGTGTTATTACTGCCTATGATGGATTCCTTCCTAGCTTTTATTTTTTTCATCTATTATACTCAAGTAGTTTATCCTTTTCTTTGCTTTTGAGGTTAAGACTTTCTTCTTCATCCATATGTAGTATTCCTTCCTGTATCTTTAGTACAAGCTTGGAAATCATGAATGCTAAAGCTTAGTTTATATTTCCTTTGCTATATCCTTCCTCCACCAATTTTAATTTTATTATTTTACATTTAGCTGTTTTACTTCATGGATATGAATGTTTTGCCAACTCATATGCATATGCATCATATGTGTGCCTGTTGCCCACAGAGATCAGGAGAGGTTGTTGGATCTCCCTGAAGCTGAAGTTAGAATGGTTGAAGCCATCATAGTCTCCATCATTTTAAAAGATAACTTTGTAGCATACATAGTCTTGGTTGGCAGTTGCTAACTTTTATAATTTGGATGTATGCTTTGTGCTCTCCTGGTTTTTAGGACTACTGTTAGAAAGCAGGTGTTATTATTATAAGCTTAAATTTGTAGGAGAATTGGTGTAAATATTTTTCCTTTGCTTTGTGGTTTTGGCATCTTAGCTATTAATGAAAGTTTTTTTCCTCTGGTGGTGTCCATTTGGAGCTCTAAATGCTGCTTCTATTTAGATGTCCACTTTTCTGGATTTCAGGCATGTTCTGCTATAGTTTTTCTTTGGTTTGATTTTGTTTCTTCCTCCTCCTATCCCATCCCATGTATTCTTTTACTGCAGAATCATTTTCTTATTTAAAATTATATTACAGAGATACAGTAATCAAAACAGCAGCATACTGTACAGAAACCGAACAGTGGAGAAGGATCAATAGCCAAGAATTAAATCTGAACACATATAATATAGTCAACTAAGTTTTGGCAAGAACACTAAGAGGACAGTCTGAAAAATGGATAGTCTATTCAATAAATAGGGAAGAGAAAGCTAGATACTCACATGCAAAAGAAGGAAAGTGGTTCCTTACAAAATATCTAAACAATACGCCCTAAAGCTGTAACGTGGGAGAAGCTCCTTTACACTGGCCTTCGAAGTGACTAAGGCTTCTGCAAAGTAGGAAGCAATCATAGCAGTGAAAATAGTTGCAAACCACACCCCTGATAAGATTCCAATAATTCTTTCTCCAGCTTGGCCAAGGCTCCTGATGATGCTTTTCACATTTTTTTTAATGTTTTCATTCCTGCTGGTTCTTCTCCCCCCCCCCCACCTTCTCAATTTTTTCCCTGACTATTTTTGCACGATACTCACTCTTCCCTCTGTGTCACTGACTATCCTCCCTGGGTCCTAGATTGAATTTATTTATTCATCTGCTTTCTTGAATCATCTTTATGGTCATATTATCAATTTTACTAACTTTGAAATCATCCATCATTTATCTGCATCAGTGTATCTGGGGTATGGCATTGTGATCTCTTAGAGGAGACATATTGTCTTGCTTTTCTGACTTGTATGTCCCTGTTATGGTTTGTAGATCTTGTAGTTTGTTTATTTTTTTATATTTAATTGGGAAGCTGCTTATTGCAGATCTCTATTCTTGAGAGTTAAGTCACCAGGGCTACTCATAGGAGCTGACACACTGCTTCTGGGCAAGGTCTCTGCTTCCTGCTCCCAGCTGAAGCTGTGTCAGCTTTCTCCTTTCCTGTCAGTTGCCAAGGCTTTTCCTTCCTCCCTCGCTCCCTCCCTTCCTTCCTTCCTTCCTTCCTCCCTTCCTCCCTCCCTTCTTCCCGCCCTTTCTTTCTTTCTTTCTCTGTGGTAGTCTGTTCTGTCTTATATGATCACATTCAGGCAGCCCTCATCTTACCGAGAAATTCCTTTTCTGTTTGCAGTCTTTAAATTTATCTTTGGATTATACAAAATAAAACAAAAAAAAAAAGTGTGGCAAGGTTCTGTGATCACCTGCCAAAGTGATGAAATGAATATTAATCTTGTAAATATAGAGTGACTGGGGTTGTCTTCATCAGTTCACTGCCCAGTAAACTGTGGTTAAGGAGTACTGCTAAATTAGAATTACCAAACCTATAAATTTTCATTTTGTCTGAAGAATTTGTGGTATTGTCTGTCTTTAGCTGGCGCCAGGCTCACTATATAATTTTCCTCATTGGGTTTCCCACTCTTGGGGAAATGTTAAGAGTTGTCTCCAGAATTACCCATGAGCTATTTGTCTGTATTTTCCTCCTTTTCGAGTTTTCCAAATTTATTGACAATTTGGAGTACAAAATGATAGCAAGAAAATGTTTACCATTCCTAATTTATTTCTGAAATAAAAACTTTATAATAGTAATTTATAACAAAAAGAATACCAAATTCTTTGTAATGGCTTTGCTCCTGAGAGGTACATGTTTTTATTTATTATTGACATGTGTGTATGATGTGGGGATAGGTAT
Organism: Sigmodon hispidus; assembly: GCA_004025045.1. NCBI lineage: Eukaryota > Metazoa > Chordata > Mammalia > Rodentia > Cricetidae > Sigmodon > Sigmodon hispidus. Next base: position 10,802 of record PVIH01003569.1, read on the forward strand.
GCACATGTCACAGCAGATGTGCTGAGGTCAGAGAGCACTGGTGGAATTGCTTCTCTTTCCACCCATGAGTCTGGAGCTTTACCTCAGCTCACATGGCAAGTACTTTCACCCATGGGAATGTTTAAAACATAATGTAGAGCTGTGCCATGGTAGTGCACTCCAGAAGCAGAGGCAGGCAAATCTCATGATTTTGAGGCCATCTTGTCTACAGAATGAGTTCCAGGGCAGCCAGGACCACACAGAGAAACCCCTGGAAAGGCAGGGATACCATAAGATTTAAACTGGATATGGTGGTATAAATCTAATCCCTTATTCTGGGATGACTTGGACTATGTATATAATGAGACACTTTCAAAAGAACTCAAAAGAGCTGCAGGAAAGTGGCTCAGCAGGTAGAAGTGCTCACTACACCAGCCTGATGACCAGAGCTCACCTAAAACCTGGGTGTTTTATGTGGCACCTGTAGTTCCAGCATTGGTAGAACAAGGTGAGAGGAGACATGGGAAAGTCAGGTGGAAGCTTGCAGGCCAGGTAACCTGTAGTGTGCAGCCCAGAGACAGACGTGAGACCCTCGGCAATCGGGAAGGAGGAGCGGGCTGATTCTGATATTGTTCTCTGGCTGCTTGTGTGTACCATGGCATACACAAAGTAAATATTTCTTCAAAATTTTTTAAAGAAAAAACAAAAGTGGATAGAAACCGTGTTATGATTTTTCTTATTATTAGTCATCTCCCTCATATTCAATATATTTATTTTTATACTTTCTCAACTAATAGGAAAGAAAATATGGCAAGAAGTCTGAGGTCTTAATACTTAATTTTCTATAATACAGAGTTTATTAATTCCTTGGCTCTGCTGAGTTCTATGTGTATGTGAACTCATTTAACCCTTGCGTTAGCCTTTTGCGTTGAGTACTGTTACCAGAAGTTTAATGGATGATGACACACTGAGCACCAGTGATCTGTCACAAATCTCACAACCAGATAGTATAATGCTGGAAAACACTCACATGTAAGGATAGAAAACCCAACATACAGCTTTAGAAAGATGGTTTGATTGTGGGCACTGAAAAAATATATTTGATAGAAGTGTTTGGGTTTTTTAATGAAAGATGACTTTATGAGCTCATGGTACCACTTATATAAAAATCTGGGTGTGGCCATGGGTAGTAGTTCATGCCTTTAATCCCAGCACTCAGAGGCAGAGGCAGCTGGATTTCTGAGTTCTAGGTCAGCCTGGTTTACAAAGTGCATTCTAGGACAGAGAAACCCTGTCTTGGGAAAAAAATAAAATAAAATAAAGCAACAAAATGAAGGTGTGACTTATTCTTTCAGTTGCCACATGTGTAATTGGTGACTGCTTTTTAACTTTTTCCCTTAGATTTTTAGGCTGAATATGCATTTTTGTTTTGTTTTTGAGACACTGTTTCTATGTAGCCCTGGCTGGAAATGAGTAGACCAGTCTGGCCTCAAACTACGTGCCTTTTCTTCCTAAAGTGCTAGGATTTAGGGGTCTTACCATCAATTTTGGCCTGGTTTTGTGTGTGCTCTTTTTAAAGTTTTACTATATACTCTAGAAATGAAGGGGGTGTTTTAACTTTGTAATGTCTTGCTTTTGAGTTTTTGTGATAGTGTGTAGCCTGATCTGAAGTTCTAGATCCTTTTGCGCTGGGTGCTGGGATTACAGGCATGCACCACATTGTTCATGTGCTACTTCATTCAGCTAGTTTGTGATCATTGTTTTAAATAGGGAGCAAGCATGTTGTGGGAATTTGGCTATTCAGTCAAATGACCAATGGAATGGAGTGAGTTGGCTCAATGGCCTTGATCTTCTTTGTGGATATGTAACAACTTAAGAATGAAAAAGGAAAACATAATAAAATCTTTTTCTTTTTTTATTCACAAGTGAGTATAGGCACAAAGTGTCTGTATCCCAGCAGCTGCTCCCAAATAACCACATAAAGACTTAAAATAATTATAAATGCTCAGATGATAGCTTTGACTTGTTTTTTAACTAGCTGGTTTTTTTTTTAATTTTTTTTTAAGATTTATTTATTTGCCATGTACATTGAGGTTTTGCCTGCATGTATGTCTACGTGAGGATGCCAGAGCCTCTGGAACTGGAGCTACAGATAGTTGTGAGCTGCCATGTGGGTGCTAGGAATTGAATCCAGGTCCCCTAGAAGAGCAGCCAGTGCTCTCAACCTCTGAACCATCTCTCCAGCCCCCTTTACCCATTTCTATTCATCTATGTGCTGCCCCAAGGCTCATTTACCTCATCTATGAACTTTTCATGTTGCTTCTTCCAAGACTGACTGGTGACTACTGAGGCTCCTCTTCCTTCTTTTTCCCAGATTTCTCTTATTCCAGTTTTCCCTAATTGTATCCTGCCTAGCTTCAGGCCAGTCAGCCAATCACAACAATATATATTCACAAAGTGTAGAGGAATATTCTGTATTTCCCTGTTTTTCTTCTCTAAATAAAAAGAAAGGTTTAAACCTTAACATAGTAAAATTATATACAACATAAAGTTATTAAGTAAGAATAACAATTAGAATATCTAGTTCATTTATATTTGGCAAATTTAGAGAAAATATTATCTGTCTAATCTTTGTGAGTCTAAAGTTTTATGCCTAATTATCTTTTATCATAACTAAGAAAAACTTCGAGCCTAATTATTTAATTTCAACAAAGATAATAACAGGGGAATCTGGCTGCCTGAACGGTAGCCCAAAGTTCTTCTGTAACATTGGGGCATCTGTCTTTGGCCTACAAGCCTAGTATATCTGGAAGACATTTCTCAGAAGCAGGAGTTTTGAAAGACTGTCCAACTTGTCTTGGCAAAGTTTGGCAGCTGCATTCCTTTACATCTTATATCCTGCTAGTCCAATTTGGACAGTATACTATCAGTAATTGAGGCAAGGACAGGTTTGTTTTTGTTTGTTTGTTTTGGGGGGATTGCAGCAAACTCATACAGATGTTTTTTATCATCCTTTTTTGAAGTACAGTGCTGTCAGCAGCAGATATCTCTCATGTCATGAAAAGCCTTAGGTTATTAAACACCTTAAATGTCATATTCTGTAGGTCTCTGAAGTGTTTGAAGACCATCTGTCTATCTAAGTGTATCTTTTTAATCTTGAAAGCATATCTAATATGACTACTGGTTTGATTATTATAAATGACTAACTACTAGGTTGTATTTTTTAAATTATACATTACATTTTTAAATGAGTTGCATAAGCATAATACTCCAAACAAGAATAGGAACATACATATAATATAGCAAAAATAACTTCAAATTTGTATTAATAAACCAAAATCCATACCAATGAAAAATATTTTGAGATTAATAGTTGTTTTTGGATTAAAGTAGAGTCAATAATCTATCCTTTTTTAGACTTGTTATTAATTATAAATATTCAGCCAATAGCTTAGGCTTGTTTTCAGATAGCTCTTACAATTTAAATCAACTCACATTTCTTATGTACACTCTGCCACATGGTGGTACCTTTTTTTAACACAGCAAGTTCAAGATAAGATAAATAGAATATTTTCTCAAATACAAATGGATTAGATATGTAATTCTTACTTGCTAACTGTTTTGTTGTATATAGTTTTACTATGTTAAGATTAAAACCTTCCTTTTTAATTGGTCAGAAGCAGAATGGCTGTAGAACAGTCTGTATATACTGTAAATGTATATTATTCTCATTGGTTAATAAAAGAGTTGGCTAGCCTATAGTTGGACAAGAAGAGGTTAGGCAAGACTTTCAGATAAAAAGAGAGCACAAAGAAGAAAGGAGGAAGAGTCTTGGGAGTCATGAGCTAAACACAGAAGAAGCAACATGGGAAGTTCATCAGTGAGATAAATGAGCCTCAGAGCAGCACATATATTAATAGAAATGGGTTAAGTTATAAGAGCTAGTTAGAGAAAAGCCTAAGCTATCAGCCAAGCATTTATACTTAACATTTATAATTAATAATAAGTCTCTGCAGTTGTTTGGGGAGCGGCTGGTAGGACTAAAAAGTTAACTTACTCATGAGTTTATCAGCTGGATATGCAGCTTTATTAGTTTGTCTGGTGGATCCATAGTAGTGACAATGTATATCAGGTTTCTCAAACATCATCAAACAACAAGTTCTTTGTCTGAGATGAATGTTTTAGTCCTTTTTCTCAGTATAGTTTATGTACTTACTTTGTAGGTCTGTTACTCAAACCGTCAAGTCCCTGATGTGTCCCAGCTACTAGCAAAGGCAGACCTAAAGCTCCATAGCTTTTAAATTGTGCAGGTTTTTTGGCATAGTCAAAAATACTTTTTCGTGTTAGCATATCTACTTAACATATTTTTGTATGTGCCTCCACCTCTAATTGACCTCATAGAACTTTCCAGTTCAGGAAGAGTAGAAAACATGAACAACTTGAGTGTGTGTTGGGGGGCCAGTTAGAACACAGGGCAAGTGATGAAATTTCCAAAGGAAAAAAATTCTAATGAAAAACTAACTTTTATTTAGATGAAAAGGAAGAGGGGATTCTGGGAAGCATCCTGCTGCCTAGTTTTCAGATAGCCATGCTTACCTCTGAGGACCACATCAATCGCAAGTACGCTTTTAAGGTAAGGAAAGGAGCATGCCATTTCATCTTGTGAAATTTTTAAAAAAAAAAAACAGATACTGGGGCAGGAAATATGGTTCAACTGTTAAAGACTAAGTTTACAACCAAATAAATAAATAAATAAAGTAAAATAAGAACATATACTGAGCCATATTATTGTAAAGAAAGATCTCTCTGGTAATAATGTTTACATTTAAAGTGCATTGGTGGTGCTGTTCTTCTAATTTTCATTTACCCATAGGGTGGCTCACAACTATCTCTAACTGTACTTCCAAGGGACCCAACACCATCTTCTGGCATAGACACACATGCAGACAAAATTCTTATGCACATAAAATGGAATATAAAAATAAAGCATATTGGTTAGTGCTGTTACAGCCATGCCAGTGAATACTGTCATTGTAGGAAGCACATACATTTTAACATAGTCCAGGCTGTGTTTTCAAACATTTCTCTATAAAGGAAGCATGGCAGAACAAACATATGGATGACTATGGGTAGATAGCTTAGTGATCATTGTTCTTTCAGCTACTATTTTAATTTTTGTCAAATGGAATATATGAGAAGAGTGTTGCAGAATGCTCTTGAACATGACTTAATTTACAGATTTGTACATTAGTCTTAAATACGTTCTCAAGTACATAATGCTCATCTTCCACCTTTGAATGCAAGTCACCTGGGTCTGATGAGACCATCATTGACCCACTCATCTTGTACTATTGCTGCTTGTGAGAGTATACTTCAATATTTGGTGGCAAATTTCTTGTTATTAAAAAAACCATGCTGCATCCTTTGCTTTGGGATATATTATAGTTAAAATAAATCTCAGAGGTGGCCCAGCTTCAGCTTGGGGTTGTTTTGTCTTATTTTTCCCTGGTTATATACATATTTTTAATGACAAATTTTAGTATGGAAATTTTGTTTGGAGTAAAGGTACAGGGGCTAGAGAAATGGCTCAGAGGTTAAGAGCACTGGCTGCTCTTCCAGGGGTCCTGATTACAACTCCCAGCAACTACATGGTAGCTCACAACCACCTGTAAAGAGATTTGGTGCCTTTTCTGGTGTGCGGGCTTACCTGCAGGCAGAACACTGTATACATAATAAATAATTTTTTTTTTTAAAGTAAAGCTTCAAATGAGAACAAAATACACTGTTTAACAATGTAAATGTGGCTTTACAAAATGCATATAACTGGAAACATTCATCTTAAAGAATACTCAGAACTGCACTAGTGTGTACCTTTTGATAATTTTTATTACTTATGAAGCTAAAAGAGGAGGAAGGCTTGCTGGGCGTAAGCAGGGTGAAAAGATGATATTGGATCAAGGCCTGAGTGTGAGGAGACAGCGTCAATGATGAATGAACTAGTACGGTGATGTAAACAACACTGCAGTATGAGAAGTCTCAGCCACTGCCAGCCAGGCTCACAATCAAAAAGGAAAGAATTAAGAGCACAGAAGCCCTGGGTTTCAGTTCCCAACACCCACACAGCAGATCATGAAGTCTATAACTTCAGTTCTGGGGATCCATTGCCCTCTACTGGCCTCTGAGGATACTGCATGCATGTAATGCACAGACATATACAAAGGCAAAACACTAACACAAAAACTTTAGGTAATAGTAATAAAAGTCAGTTAAAGAAAATTTTTTAAAAATTAAAAAAAAAAAGGCAATGTCAAAATAGCATAAAAGTGGCCACAAGGGTCTGGCATAGTTTCTCTTTAACTATTAGTTTGATTGTGGTTTTCTTTTGCCTATAACAATAGTAATTACTGTTTTAACTTCTCTTTTGTGGTGTTTCCTCTAAATTTTGAGCTACTGTATGACTGCATTTGCTGATTTTGAGTCTACTCTTATCGGCATGGTAAGTAGGAACTTCCCATTTCTGAATTAAAGCATGCTGGGGTGGCTGTGTGAGTAGTTTGGCTTCTGTTGTGTCAGGTGGGAATGGGATTTTCCCATCACCAGCCCAGTTCCTCCCACTGACTACAGATGTGGGGGGTGTTCTTCATCCATTTTACCAAAACCCACTCACAGGAGGTCAGTGACTATTAATTCTTTTAACACCAGAGCACTTGAACTATGTCTTAGGCTCTTTGACCTCACCATTTATCTCTGACCTGGAGATTTGTTATGACATTACAGTGATTACTGCTTATGGACTAAATGTGTCATATTTATTCTAAAGATGTTGAGCCAATTTGACCTTGAGGAGCAAGCAGAGAATAGGATGTTGTCGAAAAGGGTACAATTCTAGGTGTAGAGCTCTAGTTTAATACTTAGCAACCAACTTAGCAGGCTCTTCACCTCACTTAGGCCACAGTGGCCTTTGTTCATTTGGCTAGTCTTCAGGTGTCGAATGGAAAATGAGTGTTTTTTTATTTCTGACCTCAACCTTCTCCTTTCAAAAGCTTGTCTTGTATATCTCTGCCATGGCTGTGCAGTGCTCTTCGACAGTAACAGTCTCACCAGTGTCTTTACTTTGTTTTCCTCCTGATTTTCAGATTAATAAAGAAAAAAGAGTGTATAGGCAAATCCCATGGTCATTTACATCCTCTCAAACTGCAGGTGTTTGCATTTTAACTTGGAAACCTGAAAAGAAAAACTAGAAGGAAATGTCGTTGGACTCATTTATGCATAAGTGTTCACACGCTACATGGTACCTATAAAAGATGTAAACAGCATCACTTTTTAAAGATTAAAGACATTGCTAAGTTGCTTGCATGGACTTTCCCGTCTTGTTTGCTCACTCTAAAGCATACTCCAACTTTGTTTTATTTTTTGTTTTTTGAGACTGAATCTCTAGATCATGCTCTCCTAGAACTCACCACATAGTAAAGGCTGGCCTCAGAGTCATGCCTCAGCCTCCCAAATGCCATGCCTAGCTAGAAATATTATCCTTGAATGAGAAAATATTGGCTTCACCAAACTAAAATGGTTAGAGTTGCGTGAGTGGGATAGACCTCACAGGTGTATTTTGAACATCTTCCTAAAGCCTATATTTTTGTAGCTTTGAAGTATGTACAGTTGATAATGTTATAGCTGCTGGGGTCATTATTTATGTTCTTAAGTCATGTCTATATTTTATGAAAAAGACAAGTCTACTTTCTTTGAAATTTTATAGTAATGACAGATAAGGAACCACTTTTTCCCTTTTATTTTTCAGAATTACATATCATGATAAAGTGATGGTGTCGTTTTCACTCAGGCAGCTCATCCAAACATGCGGACCTATTATTTCTGCACCGATACAGGCAAGGAAATGGAGCTGTGGATGAAGGCCATGTTAGATGCTGCCCTTGTGCAGACAGAGCCTGTGAAAAGGTAGAGCCTCACAGGGAAGCAGCAGTGCTCCCATCCTCCTTTGCTTCTGCCTTGCAAATGCCATTGTCACCTTGCATGGTTTTCTCTCTGCTGGGCCTACCTAACGGCCTTGTGTGCCTTTGCCAGTTGAAGACCCACCTGCATTTTCATTTTCCCTTCTCTTATTGCCTCATGTCTACCTGTCAGGGCACTGGGGTCACTCTAGAACCCTACCGTTCACATGAATGTTCTTTCTTCTTACAGAATTACCTTTAATTTCCGGTGAGTACATCTTTTTATTACCTTAAAGCTCTACAGATTTATATGCTTCATGGGAAAATTTTTTTTAAAGAGCCTAAATCATAGAATTTACTTTTATGCAGTTTATTTTATTGTGTTTTATATTGCATTGACCTTTGGGAAGTAAATAAATAACAATAAGGAATTTTGATGAGTTTTATTTTGTTAATATTTTCTGGCTAATTCTGGTTATTTTATTATTAATAACTTCAGAAAATAGTTCATGGAACATTTAAATTATTTCTAAATATATCTACTACTTAATAAGTTGTACCTTTTCTTTAAAATTGCGATACTCAAGCTGGAGAGATGGCTCAGAGGTTAAGAGCACTGACTGTTCTTCCAGAAGCCCTGAGTTCAATTCTCAGCATCCACATGGTGGCTCACAACCATCTATAATGAGATCTGGTATCCTCTTCTGTACACTGTATACATGATAAATTGTAAAAAATATATTAAAATTGTGATACTCAGATTTCTTGCTAAAGCTGATCCTAGAGTTGTTTATTTTCTTCCTTGCTTGAAGACAACAGGTCATATTACTATTCCTCATCATACTGAGAATCAGTCTAGCAGACATGATGTCATGCACATTTTTTTTTTTTTTTTTTTTTTGGTACATGTATGTACATGCATGCACTACAATGTTCATGTGGAGGCAAAAGGACAGCGTTCGGGAGTGAGTTCTTCATTCCAGCACAGTGCTCACACTTAGCACCTTTACCCTCTGAGCTGCCTCTGGCCTGTGACACAAACCATCCAAGCATTCTTAGACAGGAGAGTGAAGCTCAGAGCCAGCCTGGACTGCATCACAGAACTCTGCTTCAAAAAGGAGCAGCCCTAAGCAAAGAACATAGGTTTCTCTAGGCAGTCCTGGATGGTCTGGAACTTGATCTATAGACCAGACTGGCCTTGAACTCACAGATCCACCTGCCTCTCTCCTTAAATTTTGTTTTCAGTCAGTAATTAAGTTCACATATAAGAAAACTGCTAAACTGCTAACATGCACATTTAAAGGGGTGTGTATGTGTTTGTGTATCTCCTAGTTAGAGATCAAGCCCGTGGACCCATTATGCATATTGTTTCAATGAGCATTTTAGTGGTTTTTTGGCATGTTGTCTGAAAGACTGAATTGAGGCTTTAATAAAATATTTATTCTGTTTTTAGGCAGGGTCTTTCTACTTAGCCCTGGAAGTCTTAGAATTCTTTATGCAGACCAAGCTGGCCTCAAACTCAAAAAATTCACCTGCCTCCACCTCCCAAGTGCCAGCCTAAAAGGCTTCTGCCTCCAAGCCTGGCTCATATTTGTACTATTGTTTTTAAAGCCCAGATTCTCATCCGGGTACCCAAACATGTTAATCAGATGGGTTCTAGGTTTGTTGATGGTGGTGGCTGTGCTAATATCCAAGACCCCTGGGATATGCTAGGCAAGTGCTATAACATAGTCAAATCCCTAGTCCTTGTGTTATCTGCCATAGACCAAAGCAGTCCCTTTATTAACCAATGATATTCATATCATACAAAAGATATCCCACATCACTTCCCCTTTTCTAACCAAAAGAGAATGTTTCAATTTTAACATAATAAAATTACATATAACAAAACAGCTATGAAGCAAGAATTACAGATACGATATCTAGTCTATTTGTATTAAGCAAAATTAAAAATACTCAATCATCTACCTTATCTTTATGAGTCTATAAAGTTTTATATCTAATATAGCTTTTATAATAACTAAGAAAAATTATAACTATCTAATCTTCAGCTACATCAAAGACCATACAGGGATACAATATTACTTGAGTAAACAGGAAATGTAAGCAACTTCGAACGTCTAGAAATGACAGAGATGACATCTGGCTGCCAGTCACCTAAAGTTCCTTTGTAATATTGGAGCATTCATCTTCAGCCTACAGACCTAGAATGTCTGACAGATCTCTTCAGCAGCAGGGCATTTTGAGAAACCATCTTATCCTATCTTGGCAGGTTTCAGTAGTCTCTCTCTTTCATCCTGCTGGTCTGGATTGGACAGCATGCTTACTGTCAGCAGTTGAGGCAAGGGCAGATTTTTGCCCAATAGCCCATTATCCACTAAGGAAGACAGACTCCCTTTAGGGTGTCTTTGATACACAACACCATCTCAGGAAAGGAGTAGTGGTGTCAGGAGTTATCCTGTCTCTCATGGCTGAATTCTGAATAGCAAAACATTAAATGCCATATTCTCTAGGTCTATGAAGTATTTGAAGACTCCTGTCAATTTGACATATTCTACTACAAATCTAAGAAACCTAAACAATATGACTAGTTCATGGCAAACCTAAGTAACTATGATCTTTAATTCTTATCATCCTAAAGACTGAAGCTTATATTGTAAAATAATCTATAAATGAGTGTACATTTTTGAATAATGACTTCAAAGTATGATAATCATGTAAACATTGAACAAAGGTAAATGTATACTGCAAAATGACAAAAGTATCCTAAATATATCACTATACAAAATATCTAAACAAAGGTATAAAATCTTAAACAAAAATAGAATATATATTATGACTAGTATAATTAAACAAAGGTAGAAATTGCATAGTGGAAATGACAGTATGCTTAATATGAATTAATGTACAAAACATTTTAAACAGAGGTAGAAGCATGTATAAAATATGATAATTACAGATTCAATTTTGTATCAATATACAAATTCCTTAGCCATATGAAATAATTTCAGATTTGAATTTGTATCAATATGCAAATTATCTCAAGCAGACATAGAAAATAATTTTACATTTGTATCAATAGACAAGAATCTGTACCAATGCCAATTGTCTGTGGCGCATAGTTGGCTAATAATTGTTTACAGGTAGATACAATAATCTACCTATATCTGTCCTATCTACTCTCCTTCCTCTTTTAAAAGGGATTTCTGAGTTTATTTTATTGTTCCACCCTCAACCCAAATATAACCTAACCACCCTAGTAGAGTGATAATTATCCATAAGCCTTAGAGGACAGAACTTATCAGGAGAGGGGTATAGTTTTTCATAGGGTTGCTTCCTGCTGACTTGTGGGAGATGGTATCTCTGTGGGGTCCTTTAAGAGCTAAGACAGTGGTTATGTCACAACAGACTAACTATAAGCATCTATAACTGGTCTCAGAGTACTAGGTAAGGCCATCTAGAATTCTTGTAGAGATATAGAAAGCTATCTTACAACTGTCCTGAATGGTTTGTATTTCAAAAGCCATCATTGAGTGGTATATACCAGTTTGTTTGTTTGTTTGTTTGTTTTAATTACATGCTGTTCACCTATGGCTTAGACTTAATTCATCTCATTTGAATTAATCTATCTTGCCACATGGTTAGTGGCTTACCTGTGCTTCATTACACTTGTTTCTTGGGTGGCTGGATCAAGTCTTTCCTGACTCTGCCCTTCTTCCTCTTTATCTATGCTCAGACTTTCCACTTGCCTCTACAATGTCTTGTCATAGGCCAAAACAGTCCCTTTATTAACCAATAATACTCACAGCATACAGAAAGACATCCCGCATCACCAGCACTTGGGTGATAGAGGCAAGATGGTGAAGTGTTCAAGTGGGTGTTTGGTGTGGGTAAGCGTGTTTGTTTTTTAAAGCCTATTGCCCTGACTTCAAAACCCTTGGGGAAAGAAAATGACTCTATAGTATTGTCCTCTGACCTTCATATACATACCATGGCATGTATGCCCCACTCATATGCACATACACACACTAATAACAAATGATAAATAAAGAGCTGGCCAGTGGTAGAACACACCTTTAATCCTAACATTTTGGTGACAAAGGCAAGCAGATCTCTGAGTCTGAGGCCAGCCTGGTCTATAGAGTGAGTTCAAAATAATAATAATAGCAACAACAGTAATAATAGAGTGAGAAGTATTCATACATCATACACACCCACATACCATACCAAATTGAGAGAGAGAATGGATTTTAATCTGGTTTCTCTTTCACCTTGTACTTTTAAAAAAAGAATTGAAAATATATGCAAATTTATCTCTTAAGTAAAGCTAGGAATTTTTTTAAATTATGGAAATGAATATAGAAATTAAGGGTATTTTATTTTCAAGTAGCTTCTATACTACGTGTTATACCTTCCACAGATTCAACTTATTTCTATTTTCTTTTGTTGAATTTACAATTCTGACAGCTGGAGCCAAGCATGGTGGTGCACTCTAAAATCCCAGGACCTGGGAGGTAGAAACAGGAAAATCATGAGTTGCAGGCCAGCCGTAGGCTGGACAGATCTAAAATCACATGTGAGTCTGGAGACTTTTAATCAAGAGTCTGGCTCTTGATTAAAAGCATGGCTGCTATTCCAGAGAGCTCAGGCTTGATTACCCGTGCCACATGGAGGCTCAGTCAGCTGGGACTCCAGTTTCAGCAGATTTGATGCCCTGTCCTGACTTCCCCAGGCAATGTATACAGGCAGGCAAAGACACCCACATATTTTGTATGAGGATTCTGGCCCAGACCAAGGTCTAGCCTTGAGATTCCGACCCACTCTGAGCCCTACTGCCGCTTAGGCCCAAATAATGACACAGACATTTGTGTGTGCTAGTTGACCTAGGGCCCAGGCATATTACTTGCTAGCTCCTTCATCTTTACTCAACCCTTGATTCTCATTTTGTTCAGCCATGCGGCTTGGTACCTTTTCTCAGCAGCATTTCAACTTCTTTTCTCTGCATCTCCTGGCTTCCATATGGCGTCTGTCTGCTCTGCTCTGAGATGTTTCCATAGTTTTCTTAGTAGTCCTGCCCACACTTCCTGTCTGCCTCTGGCCAATCAGCTTTTTATTAAACTAATAGGAGGGACAAATGTTTACAATGTACCATAATCAAATTTGGTTTAATCATACTTAAAAATTAAAAATTTTGGTTTAATCATAATTTTAAAAAAAGTAACATGAACTCATAATATTAGATGATAAGAATGATTTATTTGCTTATGTCCCCATAAAAATTTTCAGGCAGTTATGTTGCTATAATTTGTCCCATAACTGGCAGTTACTGAACACCTCCTCTGAGCCCAGCCTGGAGGCAGTGATCACGCTACAGAGTTCACTCACTTCCTTCTACTCTGAGCTGTTGGCATTTTCCTGATCCATTATGTTTAGACACTCAAGATTAAAAGTATTTTATTTTTATATTTAATTTCATAAATCCAGTGAGATGCTTTATTTGCTTGAAGTAAAAGTAATGAGATTTCTTTGCTTTGTGGCCCAAATACTTAAAATAATTACCAGGACCTAGCAGCTAAGAGATAAACCAACCAGGTTTGGGGAAGGTGGACTTTTTGGTGCTGGATACCAAACCTAAGTCCGTCTATGTTAGGTGACCACTAATTTACAAGCTCCCACGGCCCAAACATCCACTGCCAAGTCCTGTGCAGCTTGTGTCTAGAAACCTGACTGGGGTAGCTAGGAAATGAAGAGAGACACATATAGATGGGATTCAGTGGGCCATATGCACTGATGGCACCAGCTTCCAAAGTAACCTACAACTATAGCAGCTTATGAGCACCACATGGGGAGGAGTCGGTCACAATAAGAGGCTGTAAATGTCTGCAAAGGAGAAATTATACTTGCTAGTTTTTTGCACAAACTGGTCAGTCACTTATAAACACTTCTACTTTCACACACTGTCAACATTCACACTTGACCAGAAGAAGGCTTTGCAATTCCAAACTTGATCTATATGGAAAAAGCAGGCCTTTGTCATTAGCATGACCAGTTCATATCAGAAAGTACACATTCACTCTGTACAATCCAGTTTTTTTTTCTTTTTTTT
>PVIH01003569.1:24935-121900 GCA_004025045.1 Sigmodon hispidus
CAATAACTATGAACAGGATAAGAATCATAAGCATGGCATATCAAGGGTGGTAATGCAAATAAGATTGCTACACATATATTTACTATGTGTTCAGCTTTCCCTCTGAAATTTTTTTTCCCATCCCTGTATATCCTCATTCAAGGTCCCTTCCCCCTCCCAACACATCTTGACATTTCTCTTCTCTGCAACTCCCCATCCCCTCCCTGGGCAGGGAGCAGACAGTCCTGTGGTCCCACTGATCCAATAATGTTTGGATCAGTCACCACTCCTGGCCAAATCCAGTTTTGTCCAACCTCCCTCAAGAATGAGTCTGGTATTCCTATAGTTGGAGTGGGGTTCGAAGGATCAGTCCAGGGTGTTTCTGATCCCAAGCTGTTCGGTGGTTGTGGTTTGTCGCTTGGGTATGTTTGGCTTTTTTTTTTTTTTTTTTCTTGTTTGTTTGTTTAGAACCCACTAGTGAGTGAGTACATCCCCTGCTTATCTCTCTGAGATTGTGATACCTCGCTCAGGAGGATATTCTTCAAATCCCTCCATTTGCCTGCGAATTTTTGGATAACAATCCAGTTTTTAAAGCTCATTTCTGCTAAATCCAAAAAGGATTTCACCTAGAAACAATAATGAGTATAGATAGTTAATGACATCTTTAAAAATATAAGTCTCATATACTTTCCATGAATTATTTTCATCTCTTGGCATATTTCCATTTTGTATAGCCTCATTATGTTTAACTTTTTGAAAAAATTATGGATGTTTTGCCTGCATGTATGTCTGTGTAGTACAAATGTGGCTAGTGCCCATGGAGGCCAGAAGAGGGCATCAGATTCCCTAGAACTAGAATTACAGACATTTGTGAGCTTCCACATGAGTGCTGGGACTGGAACCCAGCTTCTTTGCAAGAGGCACAAGTGCTCTTAACCACTGAAGCATTTCTCTCCAGCCTGCCTAGACGGTTTTACTGTGTGTGTGTATGTGTGTGTGTGTGTGTGCGCGTGTGTGTGCGCGCGCGCTACACATCCAGCCCATGGTCTGTCTCTTGTTTATGCAAGCACTCATCAATGTCACTACACTATCCCTCCAACCCTACATTTTTACTGTCCGTTGGTATACAGTAATTACACATATTACTATAGTATAGTAGTTATACATAGAACATTTCACATGTATACACTGTGCAGTGATCAGAGTGAGGTAATTAGCATAGATGTCATCTCAGACTTTGATCGTTTCTTTTTGCTAGGGCATTAAAAATCTATACCAGTTATTTAAAGAATCGTTATCAACCATAGTTACCACACATTACTGCTAAGATGTAGAAATGTCTCCTCTTATTCATGTGTACCAGTTACCTGTCCTCTCTCTACCCACTCTTCCCCTATTCCTCCCTGGCTTTGGTAACTACTTTTCTGTTCAGTGTTTTGAAGGTCAATATTTCTAGGTTTTGTGTGTATATGAGAGGATATAATATTTATCTTCCTGGATCAGGTACATTTCCCTAACATAATGATGATATCTAGGAAATTCATATGGCTGTATTGTATCTGTGTGTGTATGTGTGTTAGAAAATTCCTTATCCATCTAGTATATCTTGGCTTTTGTGAAGATTTTTTTGAGTCAAAATCTTATGTAACCCAGGCTGGCCTCAAACTCAGTGTAGAGAAGAACGAATGACCTTAAACTCCTGATCCTCCTGACTGCACTAGGGCTGAGTTGTGTAATTCCACATCTGTCTTGAGGTAGCAGCTCTATTTCTTGGTTTGGAAGAAGCCGTCATTCGTCTTAATGGCCATGCTGTCATGGCTTAAGTATCACTTTCTTAAGTCAGATATATTTCTCCTGCTTTATGTTCTCTCAGTTTTCTGAGTCAGTTTAGTTCCATTTGAAAGAGGAGTCATTCATCGCATGCTTATGTTTCTTCAATGATAAACTTTGGGAACACATTACAATTCTAGTCTAAAACAGTAGCTGGAGTCGCTGGACTACTCAGCATTCAGAGTTAAGCAACCTCTCCCTTCAGACATCAGTGAACATTTGTTGTCTGTTTCTTAGTGGTTCCCTCTTTGAAGGAAAGAAGCCCCATAGCCTGTCTTTGAAAACTGCTCTGTATCTTACATCTGATTTGGAAGCAGTGTCTGTGCAGTGTACAATTCTCTTGCTAGAGCCCCATGCCAGAGTGTCTGTAGAATCTGCGTTTCTTCACTGAGAGTCGAATGTAGGTACATATGTGTGAATACATATGTTTTCTGCACATCACAGAACTTAGCAACAGTACCACCCTTGGGATCTCACAGTAGCACCATAGTGTGCTGAAATGCAGGAGACAGGCCAACTCTGTGAGTTCCTGCTGAATGAGGTGATCTTGGCAACTTCCTGCAGGTTCCGAAGATTTGCTTGGTTTATCAAAGCATAGATATGATTGGCTCAGGAAAACAGCTGCTCATCAGAAGGAGCTGTAGCGACTGAGTCATAACTCAGGCAGCCCAGACACACAATGGACGAACATTTTCTTCTCTTGGACCCATGGCTTCCACAGAGCTGCTTGACAAGCCAGAAAAGGCCATGCTTGCTTTCATTTGCTTCTTCTAACAGTCCTCTGGAGGAAACTGAGGCAGTGTAGAGCTTCTGTACCTTGTCCAAAGAAGCAGCTAATAAGAAGTAGTCACACCAACTGAAGCTTTGCTGGTACACATCTCTTTTTGTTTATTTGGTTTGGTTTGTTTTCCCCAGACGGGGTTTCTCTGTGTAGCTCTGGTCCTTAGTCCCAGGCAGAAGCAGGCAGATCTCTGTGAGTTCTGCCCAGCCAGGCCTACATGGTGAGACCCTGTCTTTTAAAAAAAAAAAAAAAAGGTATTCACTGAGCATAAGCAGCTTGCCTCTGTCTGGGTATGGTGTTTCAGACTTGTAATGTCAGCAGCCACAGGGGTTGAGAGGATCACTTTAAGTTTGAAGCCAACCTAGGCTACCCAGTGACTTCTCTCCAAAAAATAAAGCCATACACAGGTCCTCTTGTATACAAACAAGAGTTAGTCATACAGTTCAGCTTTTGGTGGCATCAGACTGTAATTTACTGTTGGAACAGCTTCCACAGCCAGACTCCTGGCTGTCTCATGAGAAGCTGACCTTCCTGCCTAAGAGTCATTTATTTTAATTGACTGACTACTTTAAATGGTTGTGGTTTGACCATGACCGGTGAGAAAGAGCATTTGCCCTCTTTGCAGATTTTGGCAGGCAGAAGTACGTGGCGCTTGTCTCAGTAGCTTTTGCCTGACATGTTTTTTTGCTTTCTAGAGTTAGACCTGCATGAGGTCCTGTGTCAGCGTATGCTCTCTGACTCGTTAGCTTGTTTACTTGTTCTCTTGAAGGTTATTTTCTGGGTTGAGCCTGTGGCGTAATATACTCCTGTTCCATCTGTTTACTCTGCTTCTCTCCTTTGATTTCAGAGTGGACAAGATTACAACTGAAAGTGCATCAACTAAAGAAACAAATAACATTCCCAACCACAGAGTTCTCATTAAACCAGAGGTCCAAAACAATCAGAAAAATAAGGAAATAAGCAAAATTGAGGAAAAAAGAGCCTTAGAAGCTGAAAAATACGGATTTCAGAAGGATGGCCAAGAGAGACCATTAACAAAAATTAACAGTGTAAAATTGAACTCTCTGCCATCAGAATATGAAACTGGGTCAGCCTGCCCACCTCAGAATGTACACTACAGACCCATCAATGTGAATAGTACAGATGGCAAAACAGTGAATGTCAGCTTGGCAGATGTCCGGGGAGGGAGTCACCCAAATGCAGGGCCCCTGGCTACAGAGGCTGATCGAGTCATTCAGAGAACAAACTCAATGCAGCAGTTGGAGCAGTGGATCAAAGTCCAGAAAGGACGAGGTCTTGAAGAAGAACCCAGGGGGTAAGTACCTCACCATGACAACCCAGTTTCCTTGATGCTGTGCTGGGGTAGACTGACTTCAGTTAAAGTACTAGTCTGGAGTATGTTTTCAATTCCCACTGTGATCACTGTGTCTTGCTCTTGTTTCTATGGCTAGCCTTGCTTTGGTGAAGAGTCACCCTTCCTGGCCCAGGAGAAAGCACAGGCTGAAATTGAGGGGAGAAATAGTATTAGGGAGGTGATGGGGCTCTATCTTTCTACCTGTACCCATATTTCTCCTCTCCTCATAGAGTTCTGAACTGTGATAAACCATTAGAAATTTGTCCCCAGCCCTAATATCCCATTAGCAGCTTCTACAACCTCATGGACTGGAAGATCTCCTTTGACAAGAAACCTGGGACCCAAGTGTGCTAGCTAACCTGTAATTCCACTGTTTAGGAATAAAGGCAAGGGAATCAAGAAGTTCAAGGCTAGCCAGAGTTATACAATTGAAACCTTGTGTCAAAACAAAACCAAGGAATCACTGTAAGACCAAGGTATTGGATCAGTGTGCCTCATGTGCCTTAAATTCAATTCCCGGCTCTACAAAATAGGGAAGGGAAGAAATATCTATAGTCATTCAATTGCAACCTAGAGGTTTTGAGAAAGTTCACATGTGAAGTGAGAGAAAAGAAATCTGGACCCGTGCCTGTGAGCCTGCGTTTCCAGAGACCAATAGGAACTTGAGCACAGTTTAGGTGTCACCAGTGTACCTAAAGTGGTTTACAGATGTGAAAGTGGAGAAAGGAGAGCTGGAGAGCTGGCTCAGAGGTTAAGAGCACTGACTGTTCTTCCAGAGGTCCTGAGTTCAATTCCCAGCAACCACATGGTGGCTCATAACCATCTATGATGACATCTGGTTACCCTCTTCTGTATACTGTATACATAATAAATAAAAAAATCTTTAAAAAAAAAAAAAGAAGAAGAAGAAGAAGAAAGTGGAGAAAGGAAAGATTCTAAGGCACTGTACAAGTGCCAAGGGTGTGGTCCATGCTGCTAATCGTAGCACTCAGAAGGTTGAGTCTGAAGGCTAAGAGTTCAAGGCCAGCTACATAGTAAGACCTATCTTTAATTTTAATAAAAGGAGAGAGGACCGAACAGAAAAAACATTTAAGAAATAAGAAATGACAGGGCTTGCAAAGATTATCAGAAATATATATTGTTGAGAAGTAGGTATATTTCAAAAATATTTTTTGAGAGAGTGTGTATCAGTTAGTCTCACTAATAATCCAGGCTGGGTGGACTGGAACATGGTAAGTAGACTCAGATCTGTCTTTGCCTCACAAGTGCTAAAATTAAAGTTGCATACCACCACATCCAGCAGCACACACATATATTATGTGTATGTATGTAGAAGGTGTACGTGCCTGGTGCCTGCAAAGACCAGAGAGGATCACTATGATCCCTGATAATCGGTCATTTAGGTGCTAGGAAATGAAGCCTGGTCTTCTGCAAGAGCACCCAATGCTCTTAAGCACTGAGCCATCTCCCCAGCCCTCAGAACACAAAGTAGAAGCCAAGGGTGATGCTGTACCTTGTAATCTCAGCACTCTGGAGGCTGAAATGGCTGTGAGTGCAAGGCCAGTCTGGATTATTACAGAGCCAGTCAGAAGTAGGTCAGCCAGAGCTATATAGGGAGACCCCATCTGAAAACACTAAAACAATAAGTAAAAATTTTGAAGTAAACTTTAGGCTACAGGCATAGTTTAGTGGTAGAGCACCTGCCTTACACAAGGCATGAATTTGAGTTCTTAAAAATCAACAAAACCTACATGTCTAAAAGTGTTTTGTGTTCATGTTCATAAAAAAAAAAATCATTGTAAGCTTTTTCTTTTCTTTCTTGGCTTTTTGAGAAAACTTTCAAAAAGTAGCTTTCTTTGGCTTTCCTGGAATTCACTCTGTAAACAAGGCTGGCCTTGAACTCATAGAGATCCTCTCTGCCTGCCTTTGAGTACTGGGATTAAAGGCATGAGTTACCACTCCCTGGCTGTAACTATTTTCTTAAAATACAATTCTTAGAGCAAGTATGTTTTATTTTAAGTAGATTTTCCATGTTACCTTACATGCTTTATATTGATCATATAGTCTATATTGTAAGTGTGTAGTGATTTTCATGTGGATCTCTATGTAATATAATTGTTATTGTAGCTTCTAAGTAATAGAAAACAGAAAGCATAACTTGGATGATATTTTGGTTTACTACTGAAACTTGTAAGGTGTGGGAATACTTTCTAGTTCTGCTCAGTTACAATGGCTAGGCTGTACTATCAAGCTATTTTCAGTAGTGTGGCTGTAAAGCTTGTGTAGACTGGGCTTCTTAGCTCTCCTAAGGCTGCAAATTCACATACCTTGTGAAGTATTGCTCACACCTGTCTTCTTTTCCATCCTCAGCACTTACTTTTAGGGTTTTCACAAGAAAGGAGTAAATAATACTGACTTCAGATCTGTAAGTTGTAGGGCCTACTGTCAAACATAGAGATCGAGTTGTAACAATGAATTATATACTTATATTTATTGGTAAGACAGATTTGTCTGTTTTTGAAACATTGTTGTTACTATGTAGCTCTGGCTGACTTTGCCAGAACCTTATAAGATAACCCCTGCTTCTGCCTCTCTGTTGCTGAGATTAAAGGTTGCACCTCTGCACCTGTCCTCTAAGACTGTAGCAGAATTGCAAGTTGCATGCAGTATTACAAACCCTTAGTTTGAGTTAGCATTTCCACAGTGTATGTTTATATGTGTTTGTACACTGATTGTTGGCATTTTTTTTTTCAAAAAAGTGACTAATTGTTCAAATTTACAAGTTATCACATTAAAAAAGCTATGAGACTATAAGCAAATTATTTAGTGCATGGATGAGAAAATAGAATTTAACTATTGGATGAAATTACAAAGACAAATTAAGTCATACATTGTTGGTAAGAAAACAAATGAGTAAAGTTTGGTTAAACAGAAAAACAGGAAGTAGTTCTGAGGGTGAGAGTATTTGGAGGCACTACCTATCACATTCAGGAAATAATTTAGACTGGAAGTTTGCCAAGTCACTTCCTCTCTACTTAAATCTCACTTGAAGGAAAAGTCTTTTTCTCAAATAAAGCATTTCTTCTTTGAGTTTAAAAGTGTAGAGAGGGTAGTAGGTACCCGGCAGTTATGTTTTCATCTGTGAAGTATCAGTGAATGTTATTAGGGCCCCGGAGGGTTTCTTGCCTATCCTTAGTGCAGCCCCTCTGAAGGCTGACAAGTCTTTCTTTGCCTCTGTAGATTCCCTGAGTGCTTGTGGTATCACATTCTATATCACATTCTTTTCAAATGGCTCAAGGCTACTTTGAATCTTTGAGAAGTATCATCTATGTCCTAAATAAATTTTGTCCCCAAAAAATACTTGCAAACTTTTATTAGTGAAAGGAAACACCATAATGAAATAACTGACTTATTTATTTTTTATTTTTGCTTTATGAAAAGCTTTCTTTAATTACTAAACCCTTGGTAAGAAGAGGGAGGTTTAATGTTTAGTCGGATGGCAGGTCCCAGCCCCCATGTCGTGACCCCCACTCCCTTCCCTGAGCTGCCTCTGAACAGAGCTGCCAAGTGTCATTGTGAGTAGTAGGGCTGGTCATTGTCCCCAGGGCGGGATCACAAGCAGCTGCTGCTGAATGGGCTCATAGTCCTGCTCTTAAGCTTTACTTCAGAGTAAATCACACTTGGCTTAATTTGAATTTCTTTGCAACAGAATCACTGAAGTAAATTGTATTCTGAAAATCAGGTCCCCAAATGCTAGAAAGTATATGAGACAAAAATGAGTTTACTTGTTAATTGCTTGTTTTTCCTTTAGGAGTCCCCCAGCATTTCAGAGATGGCAGAAGGCCATTTTAAACTTTATGGCCATTAGCCAAGGTGGTGGGAAATCCTGCTGTCAGCTAACACATGGGGTACTCAGCAGTTCGAAAATACAGCGGCTCATATGGTGGTGGCCACTTCAGAGCACTGTTAGTGCATAGGTCCTTTTCAGTAGGTTAAACTGGCAACACCTATCCCTTCTCAACGGATACAGTTCCATGTTGGCTTTACGGCTTGAGCTGTAGTTAATGCTTCTATAATGTTCCTTAAATTTCTGAAGCAAGGTGTGGTAGAAATGTTGCTTCAGAGTTAGTCTCTCACTGGAACCAACCTGACTGCTAGAGTGGAATCAGCTTCCTGTGACTGCAATACTTCCTGAATATATGACTGTGGGGCTGGAAAGACCCCCACCCCCACCCCGCACGCAATTTCTGCCTTTTACATTATCAGAGAAAAGTTGAGAAAGAGATCAAGTTGTGGGGGAAGGGAACCAGATACACCATGGGGAAGAGCCAAAAGAATTGAACTCTTGTCTTCCTCTCACTCTGCTCCCAAAGCTCCCTAGGGATTGGTCTAAATGCAGGTTGAGGGTGGGGCGTTTTCTTTACCTTTGCAGCTTTTAAGAAGAGACATTGAAAATACAGAACAGGAACCAAAATGATGAAGGAAACATTATTTAGGAGAGATGACTGAAGGGATCAGAAATGTTTGAATATTAATGAGCAAATGTATTGTAGGCACAAAAGCACAGTGGCTAAAAGGACTGTGCAGGGAGCACAGGCAGGACTCTGTGTGTGTGTGTGTGTGTGTGTGTGTGTGTGTGTGTGTGTGTGTGTGTGCGCGCGCGTGTGTGCGTGCACGCACGAGCGGTGAGCAGGGAGCACAGGCAGGCCCAGCCTCCTGTGGTGACATGCTTCCTCAGCTTTCTGCCTTTGGTATTTTTAGTTTTGTTTTTAATTTTCACTTGTGGGTGTGAGTGTTGTGGTTGTGGGTGTTGGGGGAAGGGTTCCCAAGGGGCTAGAAGATCAGGTGGTGGTTAATCACCTAGTGTGGATGCTAAAGAGCAGCAAACACTCCTGCAGAGCTGTCTCTTCAGCCCCTGGTGTCTTTAGTTTCATTAATTCATTATGATAGATGAATAGTTTGAATATTTTTATGTATAACACACATGCCTTTAACAAATTTTTTAAGGGGTATTTTTTTTTACTTAACTATAAATGTCTAGAATTGCTGGTATAATGAATATTAGAAGTAGAATGCCTGCATTTTCACTCACAAAGTCTATAATCCTAGACATTAAAAGAATATGGAAATGATAACCTGGCTGGCCTGGAGCTTATTATGCAGACTATACAGGCCTTGAGTTTACAGAGATCCAGCTGTCTCTATCCCCCAAGTACTGAGGACTATGGTGTGCACCTTCTCGCCCAGTGGTTGCTACTCTGCCTTCCCCTCTACACTGAAGTATTGTTCCCAACTACCCAGAGAAGGTATATACTACCTAATGAGAATTTCTCACTGAAAAACAACAGGATAATCTTAGGAACTATGTGGTGTGCCTCATGGCCCAGTATGCACCTAATCCATTACACTAGGTCACAGTGAAATCTGTTCAGGGACCATATGTGTTTTGTTTTTGTTGTTGAAACAAATTCTCATTGCAGCCAAGCTGCCTCAGACATCTCGCATTCCTCCTGAGTCCGGAGATACAACATCAAACATGCTAAGTGGTATTTATGCATTGCTGCCAGTAGCAACAGAGATCTCTGGAAGAGCCAGGGAAATGGTGCAGCAATTAAAAGTACTTGCTGCTTTTCCAGAAAACCTGGGTTCAATTCTTAGCACCCATATTGGGTGGATCACAACTGCCTGTAACTCCAGGGGCCTGACACTCTTCTGGCTTCCTTTTGCTCAGCACACGTGTGACATTCACACACACACACACAAAATACATTTTTAAAGTAAATCTTTGGCTTCCAGTTTATCAGGCAAGGATTCAGATTATTAAAAGTAAAGAAAGGTCTGGAGAGGTGGGTCAGCAATTAAGAACACTGACTGCTCTTCCTAAGGACCTGGTTCTGCTCTCAGAAGCACTAAGTGGCTCACAGCCCTCTGTAACTTCGGTTCCAGGGTATCTGGTGCCCTCTTCTGTCCTTACCTTCACCAGGCACAAAAGTGGTGCACCTATGCATATATGCGGGCAAACGCATGCGTGTAAAATAAAATACATAAAGTATTTTCAAGAATATAGTGAAGTAGCTTGCATGAGTTTCTACCCTAGTTTATGTAGTCAACAGCATTTCTAAAAGTTTAACCAGGGGAAGGCGGCAAAAGTAGGTGCAGTTGTGGGAAAGGACGGCCATTGGAAGGTGGGCAGGACCCTGCTCTCGGGACCTTCCTTCCCATGTCCTGTTTCATTGAATCACAGTAACTTGGCTTAGGATATAAATTTATGCACCACAGAATGGTAGCATAAGATGAATACTTGAAATTTAGTTTTATTATTCCTTTTCTTTGGTTGTTTTGAGTGTAGGGTTTTTTTGTTGTTGTTGTTTAGGGGGGTTGTTTTGTTTGTTTGTTTTAAGGCAGGACCTTACTATCTATTTGTGCTGGCAAAAGGGAAGACTTAAGACAGTGTGTAGAACAGAACTTAGAGAGATTCACCTCCCTCTACCTATCAAACTGTGGGATTAAAGGCTTAGATATTCTAATTAACTGAAGCTGAGTAAATACTTCTGCATCAAACCAATACATTTTGGGGAATTAGTCACCACACATGATTGCCATAGATTCTGTTTATGTGCTGCATTACCAGATGGAATTTCATTTAAAAGTTTTAGCTTTTTAACAACTTATACCTCATGTAACATTTTGGCCGACTGGTCCTCCCTTCCTTTTCTTCTTTCTCTTTCTCATGTACTGAGAGTCAAAACTAGAGCTTTGCACATGCCGAGCACGTGCTGTGCCACTCAACTATGTCCTTTTAAAAAACAAAGCCTGATATGTATTTACTTGCCAGGGCAGGCAGAAATAGACTGTCACTTAAAATTGCAAAAATAGCCCTCTTCATTTTATATCTTTCTCATTTTTACAACTTTTTAACTTTAGAGTGATTTCTTACCAAACATTGCCAAGAAATATGCCAAGCCACCGAACCCAGATTGTGGCACGATACCCTGAAGGTTACCGAACACTCCCAAGAAACAGCAAGACCAGACCTGAGAGTATCTGCAGTGTGACCCCTTCTGGCCATGAGAAGACTGGACCTGGAACAGAAGAGAAGCGTCGGTCCATGAGGGATGACACCATGTGGCAGCTGTATGAGTGGCAGCAGCGACAGTTTTACCACAAGCAGAACACCCTTCCTCGGCACAGTTGCCTGAGCAGCCCCAAGGCCATGGTGAAGGTTTCTGACCAGACAATGCACTCCATCCCCACATCACCTTCCCATGGATCTGTAGCTGCTTACCCGGGATTCTCCCCACAACGAACATACAGGTCAGAAGTGTCTTCGCCCATCCAGAGAGGAGATATCACGGTAGACCGCAGGCACAGGGCCCACCACCCTAAGGTAAAGTACTAAGTTTACATTAGCTAATTGCTTAAGG
This sequence comes from Sigmodon hispidus, assembly GCA_004025045.1. Classification (NCBI taxonomy): domain Eukaryota; kingdom Metazoa; phylum Chordata; class Mammalia; order Rodentia; family Cricetidae; genus Sigmodon; species Sigmodon hispidus. The sequence goes on from PVIH01003569.1 coordinate 36,304, forward strand.
ATGCTGGTTTTCTTTCTAATACACTGCTGAAATTAGAGGAGAGAGGATAGGGAAATTCACAAGGCTGGGTTTGTCTTTTGAAAATTAAAACTGTCAGAATGCCTGGTGTAGAACCTAAGTTTTCAATACTTAACTCCAGGATCACAACTGATTTTGGTGTCAAGCCTTGTGTGTGTGTGCAGCCAAGTGTTTTACATGTGCCTGTGGTGCTTTCATTTTGAAACAGGATCTCTGTGAGTTGCCCAGGCTGCCTTCAAACTCCAACTGCTCCTTCGTCAGCTTTTTGAATAACCTTGATTATGGGTTTGGGCCATGTAGTAACTGCTCTTCTATTGCTAGGTTAGAACATGATGACAAGGAAGCTTGTTGAGGGAGGGAAGGTTTCAGGCTTACAGTTTAGTAAGAACCCATCACTGTCACAGGGAGGACATGGTAGCTGGCAGGCATGGAGGCAGAGTGGGATTGCTGGTGGCTTCTGAGACCTTGAAGCCCATCCCCAGGGACATACTTCCCCCAGCAAGACCCTACAGGTCCACTTACTAAGGACCAAGCATTGGGGGACATTGCATTCAAGCCACCACAGGACACCACACCCAGCAGAAATGTTTTAGTTTTAGTTTGTTTTTTTTTTTTAAAAGCAGGCACATGGCACATTATTCATTTTTCTCCATTCTTTGTTATGTTTTTTTCCCCTTGCTAAGACTCAAACCCACCTTGTGCATGCTTGACAAGTGTTCTGCCACCAAACAACATCCCAGCTCACATTGAGTTGAGGGAAGAATATGTATATGTGTGAGTATGCATACCCATGTGTAGAAGCCAGAGATGAGTGTTGAGCATCTGTCTCTACCACTCTCCACCTTAGAGTTTGAGAGAGAGACAGGATCTCTCACTGAACCAGGTTTGGCTGGCTGGCTGGCCTGCCTCTCAGCACTGAGATAACAAGTGTATGCTCCCACACCTAATTATTTTTACATGAGTGTTAGGGACTAGAAACCAGCTTTCCTTGCTCATGCAGCTAGCACTTTACCCACTGAGCCATCGCCCCAAACAGCCTTAGCTCATTTTTTATACTTGCCAACTTGTACATTCTCCCTGGCATACCTGCAAGCTCACTCTATTCTTTATTAGGGCAAAAGTATTGACTTCATCTTCTAACCACATAGCTATCTGGTATTGAGATCTCTTATATACTAAAATTCAGTATTAATATCTAATAGTACTTAACAATATACTTAAAAACAAAATGTTTGGGGACTGAGATATACATGATAGTTAAGAACATCTACTACTCTTGGAGAAAGCTGTTTGCTTAACTACAGCTCCAGGTAATCTGATGCCCTCTTCTGGCCACTGTGGATACTACACTGACTGCACAACCTACACAAAAGCCAGGCGGTGGTGGCCATTGTCTTTAATCCCAGCACTCAGGAGGCAGAGGCAGGTGGATTTCTGAGTCTACAGAGCGAGTTTCAGAAAAACCAGGGCTACAGAAAGAAACCTTGTCTTGTAAAACAAAAACAAATTAATTAGCAGATTCACTTAACCTCCTTGATTAAAAAAGAAAAACAGAGGAAGTGGCTGGAGAGAGAGTGGTTCATGCCTATAATTCTAGGACTTGGCAGGTGGAGGCAGGATGATAGGAGACTCAGGTCACCCTGAGCTGCATAGCAAATTTAAAGTCACCATGGACTGTATCAAAACCTGTAACCAGTCTCAAAGAACAGGGCAAGGAGTTTGCTCCTTAGAACTTACATTAAGAAAACAAAAGCTGGCACCATAGCACAGACTTGCCATCCCAGCACTGGACAGGGGAAGGCAAATGATCCCTGGGGCTTGTAGGTTAGCCTAGGCTACTTGGCAAAGGTCCAGACCAGTGAGAGATCCTGTGTTAAAAATTATAAAAAGGTTTGCACACATACAAAGAATCACACTGAGACACTTTTAAATCTTTATTTTATTTTATTTTATTTTAAGACAGAATCACACTGTATAGTCCAGCTGACCTTCAAACTTCTGATTTTCTTGCATCAGCCTCCTGGGTCTAAGATTGCAGGAATATACTACCACACTCATCTTAATTTCACTGAATCAATCTTTTGTTATACATTGTTTTCTATTATTATATGTGATAAAACTGGAGTACACGTAGAACATTTCTAATGTTTATCAAAGTGTGAAGTTTGTCTTAGTAAAAAGCATAGATTATTTGTGCTGGAAGCTGAGAATTTCACAGAAGCCATTGGTAGTCGAGGGAGCAACAGAATTGTGATTTGACAGCCCTTCCCTCCCAACCCCCCCCCCCACAAGTGTCATTTAAAGAGGAAAAGCCACAGTGCTTGTCACCACTGATGGTATTTGAATTTCCAAGCAAAAACTGGAATTTTGGCAACTTTGTTTGCAGAGCTATAGAGATGTTAACAAATGTGACCTTTCGTATTTTATACTGAAACATATCAACACGAAGAACATTATATAACTCACTGAGGCAGTACTTTGCAGGTGAACTCTTTGATTACCACATCATGCATGGCCAAGAGATTATAAAGTGTGATAGAGAGACTAAGGGACTTTAGTGTATGCGTGTGTTAAGGGTTCACTGATAGGCATCTAGATACCAGTTTGCTAGTAAGCTTTAAGAAAATGTCTACACTTAGCCATATGAGCTGTCAGTGTAGCCTCACTGACAGGTGCCACAGGAGGTGGATTTGGTAACACACTTGCACCGAATGTCCTAACAAAGTGATATAAAAGCAGGAATGAGAAACCAGCCAAACAGTGAAATGCACACAGGTGTCCACTGTGCCATTCCTGCTCTTAGGTTTTCTCTAAAGAATGTGAGGCAGGACCAGTGAGATGCTTCAGAAGGGAAAGTGCTTTCTTTATAAGCCTGGAGGCCTGAATCTCCAGGAGCTATGTAAAGATGGAAGGACAAAGCTGTACACGGAGTTGTACCATACACCATACACATACATGGTAACAATGAATATAAACTAAATATATAGAGGCCCAAGCATAGTGACTGGTTCATGCCCACTATGGGTAGCACTTAGGTAATGGAAATTAGTAGATTAAGAGATCAAGTGTAAGACCAGCCTGAGTTACATGAAGTACTGTCTCAGAAAACACAGCAGCAACCATACACACACACACACACACACACACACACACACACACACACACAGAGTAAGCCGCAGGTCCTGAGAGTAAGGAGTGTGAGTGATACTGAGCTAGTCTTTATAAAATTACTCTTCTCATTAGCATCTGTATTTAGTCAAGTAAGGAATGTTGGTCTGTCATAAACACTAATGAAAATTTTAATTAGTATTTTATAATGCAAATTTAAGATTATTCATTAATAACAATGAACACCCCCTCCCCAAAAGTTTCCCACCTAATTCCATTTTCTTTTTGTTTCTTAGCATGCCTATGTACCTGACAGAAGGTCAATGCCAGCTGGCTTAGCTTTACCGGCTGTTAGTCCTCAGAGCCTCCAAGGCAGAACGGTGAGTGTGATAAGTTTACTTATCATATGCCTACTTTATTTGCTGCCCAGAAAGACATGAAGCTGACATGGCTTTTAAGTGTGAATTTTCAGACATCGCCTACAGAAGAAGAAAACAGTACTTTTGTGTCACAGATTCAACAGCAGAAGAATGTAGACTCAGCCATGACAATGCCTTTTTGGCTGCCTTTCCCTAAATGCCAAAATAAAGGAGAAAGTTTAAAGTTTGCTATTTAACTCTGGGTTTTTGACTTATTACCCCTTTATCTTCAAAATAAAAGCCAGGCATGGTGATACACAAGATAGCCAGCACTCGCTACCTAGCATACAAGACTACAACGTTGTTTTTTGTTTTGGCTCTTATAAACTCAAGTAGCTCAGTGGAAAATGCTTGCAGAAGATTCGCAAGACCTGATTCAAGCCTAGCCAGCCACCCCTACACAAGTGGTCCTCAACCTGTGGGTCAAGACCCCTCTAGGGTTGGATAGCAGATGTCCTCCATAGTAGTTATTTACTGTTGCACCACAATGTTCATTAGAACAGTAGCAAAATTACAGTTATGAAGGAGCAAAAATAATTTTACGGTTGGGGGTCACCACAATAGGACAATATAAACAGGGTCACAGTGTTGAAAAAGTTAATGGTCTACTCCCTACCCACACACTTAGCACAGATTTTGGAGTGATAATTAGTAGGACAAGTTCAGCTAGCACCTGTCTGGCCACATGACAGACCTTCAGACCTTGTGAAACCTTTTTTCACTGTGACTTAGACCAAGTCTTGAAAAATAGTACAAGCCAGTCTGGGACTCTTTCTTCTTGCTCGGCCTCCTCAGTGTTGGGATTATGTGAACATACTGTTATACTTGGCTTTTCTGTGAGATTTAATATAAATTAGCTACTTTAGAGCCAAAAATAGACTGACTTATGTATTTACACAAAGAAAGACTGTATAATAGTCAGAGGTGTCCCTGATGGCTCATGCCTTTAATCCCAGCATTCCAGACACTGAGACAAGATTGAGAGTTGGGAGCCAGCCTGGGATACAGAAGACAAAAAACAAACAGAAAACCACATGTATGTTTACTATTATTTTAATTTAGGAATTAATTTAATTTCATATCATTTCCTCAATTCAAAGAAAATAGGTGACTTTTCCTTTGCTTTGGCTTGGTTTTTGTTCCTTTGTTTTCGCTTTTGTTTTTAGTCAAGGTCTGCATCTAACAGCCTTCCTACCCCAGCCTCTGGAATGCTGAGATTACAGGTCACCAACGCTGCTGGAATGTTTGGGGGGGGGCAGCTGTTGTCATTCGATAGTCCTATTCGCTGGAGGATATGATTTTAATACTGTAGGATTGCTTGATATTATTTTAAATTCTCTTCCTACAGTAATCAAAGCAAACTCATCTTTTTTTATAAGTGTCTTACTTCATCTCACACGTTAGATATAAAGAAATAATTGCTAGATTCAAAGTGATTGCAGTGTGTTTACAAAAAATTGTGAATATATTTTTTTAAAAACAAGAACTAGATTCTGGCAGTAGTGAAGCACACTTTTAATCCCAGCACTCGGGAGACAGAGGCAAGCAAGATCTCTGAGTTCCAGGACAGCCAGGGCTGCACAGAGAACTCTTGTTTCAAAAAGAACAAAAACAAAACAAAACCCCTAATAACTATTAAATACTAGATTGTCAATGTGACTAGCAGCTTCTTTTCTCTTCAGCATTGCTCCCTCTAGTGGATGTTCAGGACCAGATCTATTTCCCATCACCCCTACCTTTTCCTAGCCAATAATGCCTCCTTATTTGGCCTTAAAATGTGAATATACAGCTTACAGTCTTCTGTTCTTTTGAAAATGCAATCATTTTAGTCCGTACACAAAGTAGTTAAGTTTGAATTTTCTGTCAGAAATCAACCTGAGGTTTAGAATATTTCATTCTACCAAAAAGCAAGAAGCAAGTACAGCGGTATCTTACTCTACCCACATCTTCTTGGCCAAACATGATGTTCAGGAGATAAAGCCTGTCACAGAATCATGTAGTCACAATGTACCTTTTTAGCTTCAGAGCAAAAACAGCTGGGTTTCCCTGCACTTAATGTAGTTTGAAGTCCCGTGTACTAAACACTGCTAACTATAAAAGCCTACTGCCTTCTCTTTTTATGTGCCCACCTTAATCTGAAGAGCCAATAGGAAGGTGTAGTTCACTTCTGTGACACTGTACTTGTCTGAAGGCAATACTGAAAATACTGTGGATCTCTAAAATAACTGTATGGTCTAGAAAATAGGGAGCAACAGCAGATGAACAGAAGAGGGCTGGCATAAAACTGGGCAGGAGCAACATGAGCTCAGCAGCACCAGGCCTGAGATGTTAGGGGATGAGCCCTCGCCCCTTCCCCTACCCCTTACAGTTTCTAAAGCTCAGAGAAACAGCTCTCTGACTGCTTCTGCAGGACACCTCTGTGCTCTGCAGATGGTGAGAGGTTTGCCCACTGTTTGTTGAAAGCTTTCCTCTTTAGGATTCATAATAGCCACTAGGGAACCAGAGTTACCTGTTTCCAGAGTGTGTGTGCAAGGGTGGGCCCTGGGGGTACACTCATAGCAATATTTGTTAACATTTTAATTATAAAAATGCCATGGAAGCTCTGTTGGTGACATCACAAAAAATGTGACTGCCTTACACACTGGATCTTAGAATTCAGAAATAACACCCAAGTTTTACATTTACGAAATGAAATTCTTTTTATTTACTTGTTCTTTGGCATGGTGTTGGAGGGGCCATCATTGTTCTGTTGCTGGAGGAATCTTAGGTGTCATTGTAACATCTTGATGACATTTTTAATGAGCAACTTAACAGTTCTCTGTGCAAAGCTTTATGGTGGGTTTGTGCTTTTTTATGCTTAACATTAAAATACTCTCGTGAGTTCTGAGAAAATGCCTGTTTTGCTGTAAAGTAACACTATTCCTTCTGTCTCTCTAGATGTCTATGCATTTATGTAGGACCTATCATCATAGTGCCTAGGCACTATGATGCCAACCGTAAGAGGAAACTTGCCAAGAAATCTTGGTTTAATATCTGTCACTTAAGACAACAATTAATCTGTTTTCCACTGTTTGGATTCTTAAATTGTACTCCTTCAGCCAGAGGAGCTTACGCTGCTGCTAATAAAGCTGAGACGGCAGCAAGCTGAACTGAGTAGTATCCGGGAGCATACCTTAGCACAGCTCATGCAGCTGAAACTTGAGGCCCACAGCCCAAAGGTCAGCTATAAAGACGTGTGTCTGACATCATCACTCATCAATGCATTCTGTGTCCTTGGTGTCAAGCATGAGCCTGAACCATCATCGCAGGAGCATTACAGTCTCCTATTGACCCTTTGAGAATTCAGCTTATTTATGCGGGTGTACTATTGAGAAAATACAATGAGGATGCATTTATTAGCCTTTGACTCAGCTGGTTGGGGAGGAGGAAGGAGGGAGATGCACTAGGTGACAGGATGGTACTGCTGCTCAGTAAAAACTTAGACTTCCACATCTGATAAAACAGGTACTGAAAGCTTATGTTTGAAAATGAAGCAGTAAGTTGAAAATTTATTATAAGCCTTCTGTTCTTATGTGTATGGGGGAATGAACACATATTTCTCAACTCACACATGTGATCCCGGCACTTGGGATGTGGTAGAGGAGAATGGGGATGTTGGAGGGCAGTCTGAAATCTCTCAAAGGGTTAATAGCCTCTGTTATCAAAGAAGGGAGAGCTGTAGCAGCCAAAAGAGGGGGCATGTGAAGCTTTTCCCTGCTAAAGCCATTGCAAGCATTTTCCTGCTTACACTTGTGTCTACGATTTTACACACTTGAATTGACATCTATCCACTGACAGAGCATGTTTGTGAAAGTTGTTTTCTGTGAAACTACACTGTTTTTCTATGCCTGTTTTTCTTATTCCCAATTGACCTTTTGGTGATTTGCTCTCTATCCTCTTTCCTTGATTGATGGCCACTAGAATGAAATTCTTTCACATCATCTTCAAAGGAACACCATATATTTGGATCATCAGGTGGGGTTTGTAGAATTTTCTTACTATGACAACAATTAGAACTTACCAATTATACTACAGGTTTTATTACTGCTTAAGTATTTCAATCACTTTAATTAATAACATAACTTCTACAATGACAGTAAAGAGACCTGACCAAGCCAAAAGGCAAAAGGCATTTGTGAAGGTCAATGGTGAATACAAACATTGAGTCACCTAAGATTGAGAGCCTATATCCTCTGTGTTTCTTTCCTTGTATCTCGTGAAAATTCTTACATAATGAGGTGTAATTGAGATTGGGAGCAACCAGTGAAGGAATGAACACTATGGGTGTCCTGATGGCAGCTGGGTTGAAGAGCAGTCCTGTTCTGGATCCATCCCCTGAGGAGAGCTTCAGGGGGCGTGCAACTTGCTGGAGGCCACCTTTAAGGGTTCTCCCGTTGCTTCAGTGGTGGGTAGTCAAGGGGAATGAGCACAAGTGGAACAAACAGCATGGTTGCTCATGCCTGTTTTCCTGGGCTACAGACAGACCCTATCTCAAACAGACAAACATACCTTGAAAAAGATCAGTAAAACAGGATTGCCCTGGGTTTTATTTAGTGTCTATTTATATCTGACATAATTTCTGCTAATGAATGAGATTTTTAAGGCAGATCAAGTGAAGCCTTACTTTGGCTTATCTTAAAATGTGTAGATTGGAATGTTTTATCAGAGTTTCTGTGGAAAAATGTTATAAGACTGATTGCTTACACCTTTGGGGGAAAAAAAAACAGTAAGTGCAGTTTTATAAATTCTATTTTTAAAAAGGTTTTATGCCAGAATAACCCTTTGCAGACATATTAAGTCATTTTAGTTTTTAAAAAGCACATGTTTTTAGTATATAATTTACATACCTTTCATTAAATTTTGTCATGGTTTCATTTATTGGAATGTTTCATAAATCAGCATTTTGTTACCCAAGTTCAGATCTTCACTGCAGAGCCTGGGCTGATAAAACTCAGTCATGGAGATGAACTGTCTTTAAACTTCCTTTTCACTGTAAGCTAAAGCACCTGGCAAGGTAGCACACATCCATGGTGCAGTACTCCAGAGACAAGGAGGTAAATGTCAAGACTGACCTGAGCCTGTCTCAACAATTCGTACCTGGGGAAAAAAAAAATTCTCACCTGACTGATAAATAAGCAAACAGTATATCATTCTGAAAACCTGTGGGATATTATATAATTTAGCTTTAAACAGTAGTATAAGCATGAATCAGATTACCAAGAACCTTTGGAAGTAAGCCTAATGTTTTGCTGAGACTTATTAATAATCTCAGTAAAGTCCATGGTGCAGTTACAACTTTGGAGGCTGCCGCACAGATGCATGTACTGCACCTACCACTGTCAAGATGCTTTCAGTCCTGTATTTATTTCCCATAATGGCACAGATCCCATCTTCAACTTGTGTGCCATCAATCTCTAGGCATTAAGTTATGCCATACAATTGTTCACCATTGTAATACAATGAAATACTAGTCATTTGTAGTCTCTGTCAGCAGAGTTTTTAAGTAATTTGCCTTTTTCTCAGATTCTGAAACAGTTACATTATTTTCATTTTTAAATTTTATAATAAAAATAATTATAGAAATAGATGTTTTGAGTGATATTTTGCATTTAAATATAACTACTTCTTATAGTGAACATGTGGCTATATTTAGATAACAGATGTAAAACCTTTTATGAACAGAAACTTATCTATATCTAATTGTATATAACCTTCAACTTACCTGGGGCTAAGCAGATGGCTGAGTTGGTAAAGTGCTTGTCCATCCCCAGAGCCCAGCATAAAGGGCAGAATCCCAGCATTTATTGTGTTAGAGACAGGCAATCAATCCCTGGAGCTGTTTGGCCAGCCAGCCTAGCCAAACCATCAAAGCTCATGTCCTGGAGCTGGAGAGATGGCTCAGAGGTTAAGAGCACTGACTGTTCTTCCAGAGGTCCTGAACTCAATTCCCAGCAACCACATGGTGGCTCACAACAATCTATGATGACATCTGGTACCCTCTTCTGTATACTGTATACATAATAAATAAATCTTTAAAAAAAAAAAAAAAAAAGCTCATGTCCCAGGGGGTCTCAAAAGGGGGGGAGGGGCTAGATGCTCCTAAGAAATGAGGTTGACCCCTAACTTAGAAGCTTAGACACATACACACTCACAAAAGGTTACCTAAAGAAAGTCTCTCCTTAAATATATTTAAAAATTGTTTCTAGCAACATACAGAAATGAAAATTTTTGAGCTGCGTTATGCATTGCCTCTAACTATACAGTATGTACAAATGATTATGGTAACTTTAGTTTAGTAGAGTTTCCCATTTAGCTCAAACGTCACAGCTGACTGTTTTGTGTCTGTCTGAGCTGTCCTATAACCTGCTTGTGCTGAGCAGGTCTGTTGTTTTTGTAGGCATTTTTGGGTGTCCAGGATTTATAGATTGACTCATCCATTTTATAGAACCACAAATTAGACAGCAGATCAGAGGAGAAGGCTCTGAGCAAACTGTCAAGTACACACCTCAGAGGAACATGTTCTGGCTGATTCCCTCTCCGCTCCTGCTAGTTCCCACTCACATTAAGTAGAAACAGTCAGTGACCCCTACCTCTGACATCCTCTAGATGCCACAACCACCCAAAGGAAACTAATTCACTTAAATTCCAACAGTATTTATGAAAAGTAGAGCCAGAAGATCTACATCACAATGACATGCTACAAAAAATTGGAGAGGGCACCAGCCACCCCCTCAGGAAAGCAGCAGGACTGGTGCGTTTGCCTCCTGGTCCAGTAGCTTGAGTACTAAAATGTGACTTCCCATCATCACCTCTAAGACAAGTGATTACTGAAATGCTTTGAAGGTCACAGCAGGGCCTGGGTATGATGGTACAGACCTTTAACCCTAGGGCTCTGGAAGCTGGAGTGCCAGGATGGCTGGGATATACATTTTTATGAGATGTGGCCTGCTGGCCTACCCACTCAGCTCGTCTCACAAAATCACAACCTAAAGCACAGTAGCTGTATAACTCTGCTTTTCCTCTGTTTTCTGCCTCATTCTGAAATATACCATCATAGATTGTTTAAAGAGCTAGGAAGCTACTTGAGGTCTGTATTTTAATGGTGTTTGTATTTACTCTTTGAGAATTCCATACCTGTGTATGTTGTATTTTAATCGTGCCCACTTTCCTAGGCTCCCCAGGACACATCTCCCTCCCAGCTACCCATTGAGTCCAGGTAGTGCTGCCCGTTGGATTAGTTCATTTCTCATTTCTGACCCTCTTTCTGTTCTGACTTCTGTCAGTAAGAGCATTGAAGAGGGGATTTAGATGGTTCTCTTTCTTTCCCTGAAGTCCTGCTGACTTGTAGGTAGACAATAATAACAGAAGATAGCATGCTAGGAACAATGGTTCAGAGAAGTCGGGAAGCAACACAGGAGAGCGCCAGGCAGAGACTGAAACCAGGAACTAAAGCCTACCACCTTTACAGTACATTTCTAAAGGTGTACTTATGAAAGCACTTGTAATACTGCTTTTTCCTAAATGTTCTTCTAGATTTTTATTTTATGTATGTATTTAACCTGCATGTATGTAGGCACACCATGTTCGTGTCTGATGCCCAAGAAGGTCAGAGGAGGGACAACATCAGAGACCCTGGAACTGGAGTTATAGATGGTTGTGAGCTATGGTAAGGGTGCTGGGAAACAAACTCAGGTCCTCTGCAAGAGCAGCCATGCTCTAACCACTGAGCTTTTTCTCCAGCCCCCTAGCCTCTAAGAGTAAACTTTGTAATTTGAAAATGTTCTATAGTAGCATTTAGGTTTTATAATGCAGTACCTTTTTATGAACCATATTCTACAAGTGCAAAGTCTGTATAATGACTACAACCCCATGGTTGAGTGCTGAGAACGTTCCTCATCAGTATGCTCCCTTTGATTGTAAGAACTCTGGCCACTTTGGACTACTGCAAAGGAAAAAAGCTCTGCCTGGCTGGCTGCTCATTGCTGCTCAGTGTAGCAGCTATTCGCAGTACAATTCCAAGAGGATGTTTGTGAATTCCTTCTCCTCCTCTAAGATGAGTGAGAGGCTTCCTGGTGGCTTCCCTCAACACTTAGCTCAAACTAGGCTTCTTTCAGTTTTTCATGACAGGACTTCTCTATGTAGCCCTGTAGACCAGGCTGGCATTGAACTCAGAAAGCTTGCCTCTGCCTGCCTTCTAAGATTAGAGGTGTGTGCCACCACCTCCCAGTCCAAACTAATCTTGATGACCCAGAGAATTGATGCCACCTTATACCTTGCTCCTAAGAGTAATATTCATTTTTTTAAGATGTATGTATTATGTCCATAGTGTTCTGTCTGTACACCAGAAGAGTGCATCAGATCTCATTATAGGTGGTTGAGAACCACCATGTCATTCCTGGAAATTGAACTCAGGACTTCTGGAAGAACAGTTAATGCCATCTCTCCAGCCTCCAAGAATAATCTTGTATCAATCTTATTTGTGTGTACACATGCGTGCATATGTGTATGTGTGCACAAGAGAGGAACAATACATGTGGAGTCACAGTCCATTCTCCTCCTCCTCCTCCATAGGGGACCTGAGGACCCCTGACTTTACTGGCTGAGCCATCTCTCCATCCCGTGTCAGACATACTCTTGATTTTTCTTCTCTTCATCTCTCTTCCTTTGACTGAGGTGGTTTCATACAGCCAAGCTGACTTTGATTCTCCTACCTGTACCTCCCTACAATTGGTTGTTGTTGTTTTGTTTTATGGGGGGTCTGTCTCTTCTTTCTCCCCTCCCTCTTTCTCATCCTCTCTCTCCCCCTTCTTTCTATCCCTCCCTCTATCCCCCTTTCCTCCCCTCTCTTCTCCACTCTTCGTCCTTCCCTTCACTGCCTTTCCCCTCCCCATCTCCAGCATACTTGACCCTGGAAGGCCAAGTCTAGAAAGTCCTTGAGGACATCATGATGACAGAATTCTAGGAAGACTAACTAGACATTTGGTGGGTTAGAATTCCAGGTGTGGACATAACACCCACATGTCAGTCCTGTCCCTTAACTTGACTTGTCTAGTGCCTACTGAGTATAGTTCTTGCTGATGGGAATATCCAACCCTTGTTGATAACTGTTTCACTTGTTTTCACTTTAACCACAAAAGCTCCTTTCCCCACACTCTCTCAACCAAGTTCATCTCAGCTTTCTGCTTGTCACTGTTCTTCCATGTTTCTGACAGAAACATGAACTTGCAGTGTGAGCTTCCTTGGCTTGGGCTTGTTTGCAAGAAGTTTACTTTGGAAAATTGTAGTGAGTCTTGTTGGACTTTCTTGGACCACCATCCCCCAAATAATGACACGAAGACTTATTATTACTTATGAAAGCTTAGCCTTTTTTTTCCAACTAGTTCTTATAACTTAAATTAACCTATTTCTGATAATCTATCTCTTCTTCACTCTGTATGTCTGACTTGTTCTATTGCTGATGTCTCTCTTCCTCCCAGAATTCCTCTCTCTCTGTCTCTGTCTCTCTGTCTTTCTGTCTCTCTCTCTGTCTCTGTCTCTCTCTCTCTCTTTTTTTCTCTCTCTCTCTCCAGAAATTTCACCTATTCTCTCCTACCTAGCTACTGGCTATTCAGCTTTGTATGAAACCACTCAGAAGGTGCCTTAGGCAGAGACACATTTTTACAGTGTACATAGATTATCCCACAACAAGAAATGATACCAAGTTGAGAGCAGACAGTGAACAGGAAACAACAACCATAGGTACCCTGGGCCTCATTACATTAAACTTTGACAAATGAACAGAAACTAGGGAAGTTACACAAGTTTATTGGGGATTACCCAGGTGAAGCAGACAGGAGATTGGCCCCATCCTATGGTGCTCTGGGGCTGAGACTGGCTGCCACCACCCTGAGGCTGTATTTACATACATGAGCACTGGGAAGGTTCTCACATTAAACTAAAGATAAGCTCATTAGATTGCAGAGGTCCATGCCAGAGAGATTGCTCAGTGGTTAAGAACGCTGGTTGCTCTTCCAGAGAACCCCTGTTTGTGTCCAGCACTCAATATGACAGCTCACACCTATCTATAATTCCAGTTCCAGGGCATCTAGATTCTGCATGTACATGCTGCACAGATATACAAGCTGACAGAGTACCCATACACATAAAATGAATTAATTTTTTTAAAAAATGTTTTCAGTTAGCTCTTCAGCACAGGCACAGCATTTCCAAGAGTGAATTTCTCATCTTTAACTTTCGTGTCTGGCAAAAACACTAAAGCAAAGAGTAAATAGGATCCCAAAGAGGGTGTTAGTCATTCCGTCCAAGGGCTTTTTAGGGCAGACTGCCCCATGGCTGCATTATTCTGTCTGCATTGAGATCCTCAGGCACAGGAGAGTGGCCTGAGAATTGTGTCCAATGGTTCCAGTGTATGTGGGTGAGAGACCGCTGCTCTAAGGCTTTTGGTTCAGAAATTTACAAATCCTGTGCTCTACAATGCTTTATCATTTATCCTAATGTATGTCATTAATTGGTTACATTTATGAAAGTGAAATCAAGCTGCAGGGTTGCACTCAGTGAGGTTTTTATGATTGCTAGTACAGGCTAGTCATATGCTTAAATCCTGGGAGAATCATATAAATTAACCTGTCTGCTTAGAAATGTGGAAAATTTTGTTAGCCATTTACTTTCCATATCAGAATGCTTGTCTTTCGAATGCTTCAACTAACTACAAAGCCCACTATATGAAACTGCACTTTTCTTTAGCTAGAAATGTGAGTCACACTTTTCTGCCTTTAGGAGCTAAAGAGATTTACTGAGTCCTTGCTGAATACATTTTATTTTAAATGTCTTTGAATGATTCATCATATGCCATTATACTGTGAGAAAAATCCAGGATTGGATAAAAATGCCTATCACAACTAATTTTAGTAAAATAATGGTGGTTAAGTGATAAAAATGTTGGGTATTTTAAAATTTTAATATCCTTAGACAACTGATTTTTTCTGACTAGGCTTATTTTAAAAACTGTGTTTTGTTTTACTGCTGAATAAATTAAACAATATAATCTTTCTCCTTCTGAATTCAAATTGTCCCCCTTTAGAAAGTTTAGATTGTCTTTTTCTATTTAATGCTTTACCATCTAACATGTAAAAGTAGCTAATTGTCTACTTTTGATTAAAGTAAAATCTGATTATAGCACTGTGAAAGTCAGTGAGGTTGATTTTATAACCTTTTGTGTATTTTATAGCTTTAGGTGCTTGCTTGAAATTGTTGGTATGCATTAAGTCTGCCACCATGGGGTGAAATGTAAGCAACTACACTGTTAGGAAGATACTAAAGTAGAGGATATATTTACAGTGTCGTCTTTCAAATCTACCTGTGCTGTAAACTGATGTTTGCTGTATGCTCCTCCTGATTTGAAATAGATGAAAGAAAATGAACCTATTATCACCATGGTTCACACAATGATTGAGAACTCGGCGCTAAGACCACAACTGTACCAACAAGTAAGGTCTTGGACAATGAATGACACAGCCTTGTCATCCGCAAAACCCCTCAATGACAGCCTTGTCTACCCCCAGATTTCCTCATAACATCAGTGTTTTTACCTTTTGTTTCTGTTTGTTTGGGAACCCACATTTCATCCATGCTCCCCAAAATGCTGTGGTACCCTTAGCATGGCTTTGCTGAACACTTGCCTTTGAATATTAAGTGTGTCATCTTCCTAAAGCTTCTGTTTACATCATGTGGTTGATAGATACTTGGAGGTCTGCAGTACACTTAGCAAGTGTTACTAGGTTTCTGTGTATTAACTCTGAAGGAGTTACAAATGGATTTCAGGGAGAAAGATTTGTAAAAAACTGTTTCCTTTTAAGCACAGCCCTCCAAACTTCTCCCACTCCAGTGTTAGTACATTCTGCTTATGTGGAAGGTGATTATTTAGTTTCTGTATTGATGGAGTGGAGCCTAGCCCACAGTTATAACATAGTAGGGCTGTCTGTTCTCCTGAATTACCATTCCTATGCATCCATCAAGGTATTCCCCATCGTGTTCCTTTCTCACACATTCACAATGTATTGGGGAGTTGGCAGGCTTTGACTTCAGAACCTTGGTAACCTGCAGATCTGCAAAGGAAGTCACATGTCTCTGTCCATTTCTTCAAATTATTATTTATCCATGGTCTAAATGTTCCTGGCTCTGTGTTCAACAGCATCAGCTTCTTCCACCTCAACACCCTCCAGTTCTCTGGGCAATGGCCTGTTAGAATATTTTAAATCATAACAAAGAGGAAAGAACTAACTCACATGAAAAATGAATATAGATCCTAATTTAAATATGAGAAGCACCTGATAAAATGAAGCTGATGAGCTTGCTGTGGCCGGAAAGGCCCAGTTGCCTCTGTCTTTGAAGTATTGTTGCGGTCAGGTAATGGGACTCCATGATGCTGAGAAATGAGGCTGCTGTGGGCCAAGTTTCCAAAATGTTTAAAGTATGCTTAATGACTGAAAACATCTTTAATTTTCAAGAGATAACCAAAATGCAAAATATTTAAAGTTAAGCAGCTTTACTTTAAGAAAACGGAAGTGGCATCTTATCTTACCTTCAGTGTATGTGTGCACATGTGTATAATCCTCCCTGGTGCATGTGTGGAAGTTGGAGGACAATTGGTTAGACTTGGTTCTCTCCTTCACTCCACCCTGGATCTCCAGGGTCCAGCTCAGTTCCACTAAACCATCTCACCACCCATAGAGTTTTGTTTGGGGGCAGGTCCTGCTTCCTCCTAAGTGCTGGGATTATACTGTCTGCATGGGCCACCACATCCATCTTGGACCACCTTAATTTGCATATTCTTCTTAGGTGGCCTCCTGAAAACCCACCTACAGAGCTGGTTTTCTCCCAAGTTGACCAAATGAAAAATATCTAAAGTTCAGTAGTAAACAAGTATCAATTTATTGTTCTGTTTTGTCATGTTATTTTATGTGTGGGGGTGGTTGACTTGTACCACATGTGTGCCTAGTACCTGAGGAGGCCAAAGAGGGCATCAGATCACCTAAAAAGGACAGAATCAGACTCAGGTCCTCTGGAAGAGTAGCCAGTGCTCATGCTGAGCTGCGTCTTTAGCTTCTGCATCAAGATTTTTAAAAAGCTTCTGAACTTGTCAGTCATTTTACATGTCCCACTTGTACTCTGAACTTTATAAGATACTGACTGCTAGCAAAGTCATTCACTTACTGAACAGTTCTGAACAATACATGCCAGCAGATATCTGTCATGCTGTAAGCATTGTTTGCTTGGCCTCATTGGTTGGTTTTTGGTTGGAGGTTTTATGGGTGTTTTTTTATTTGTTTGGTTGGTTGGTTTTGGTTTTTTCATTGCTTGCTTGCTTGTTTTGATACAGTCTTACTGTGTAGCCCTTGGTGGCTGCCCTTGAACTCAGATATCCATGTCCCTCTGCCACCTCAATGCTGGCATTAAAGTTCTGGCCAGCATACCTGGCTGTTTATAGTGTTTTTATTTTTCAAATCAAATCTTAGGTATGCCAGGCTATCTAGGAACTCAATAAAAAGGATGCTGAACTTCTTCTCATCCTCCTGCCCCTGCCTTACCAGTGCCGGGACTACAGGCATTTATGACTGCTCAGTTTGGTTTGGTTTGGGAGGTTGAACTGAAGGCTTTATGAATACTAGGTAAGTGCTCTACCAACTTTCATCCCAGCTGACTATTTTTAGGTCATTGGATATAGTGTATCTTCAAACTAAAAGTATTTCCAAAGCTAAGTGAGATATTTCACACACACCAGGCACTTGGGTGCAAGTAGTCTGAGTTCAAGACCAATTGGGATACAAAGTAAGATTCTCTCTCTCTCTCTCTCTCTCTCTCTCTCACACACACACACACACACACACACACACACGTGGGAAAGTCAAAATTGGGGCTATAGGGCTTGGAGAGGTCTCAGTGGTTAAGAGCACATACTGCCCTTGAAGAGGACCTGGGTTTGGTTGCCCGAGTCCACCTCCGAGGATTTGACACCCTTTTCTAATACCCTACTCAGATGTGCATCCGTACACAGAGACACATAATACATAACTTTTAAGCATTTTTAATGTTTTTAAAATGTAATTGAAAACTATTTTGGAGTGTGTGTATACATGTAAGAGATCACAAACAAGGATTTTTAAAGGTTGACTTTTGTTTTATTTTTGGTTTGGTTGGTTTTGTTTTTATTGTAGTTTGCTTTTTAAATTTTTATTAGTGTTTTGTTTGTTGGTTGGGGAGGGGGTTGTGGGTTTTTGTTTTATTTTATTTTTTGACAATCTCACCATGTAGGTCTGGCAACTCTCACTATATAGATCAGGCTGGCCATAAACAAAGATCCACCTGCCTCTGCCTCCAGTGTGTTGGGATTAAAGACATGCCTCACCATGCCTACCTCTAAAAGTTACATGTTAATTAACATGATTTTATTTTAACTTAGCACCAGGCCAGTTTTAGTGAGAGAGAAAGCAGCATTAGAAGACTAAAGCTTAGTGATGAGAGCCCTTGCTAGCATTGCTGGGTACTGGGGAGAGAAGAAAAGGAAACCAAGAATTGACAAGAGAGGCTGCTGTCGCTCTTGAAGGCAAGGCGGGCCAGCTAGATGGCTCAGTAAGCCCTCATCACCAAGCCTGACAGCCTGAGTTGGGCCCCTGGGTTCAACATAGTAGAAGAATTATTTTCTGATCTCCATATGTGTACTGTGATATGGGTGTACATAATACTCAAAGGAGAGCTGGCGGACTTGGTTTTGATTTGGGGGTCTTTTGCGTTTTAGGAAAGTCCGATACTGTCCCTACTTTGTAACTTACTATTGTAATTCCAGCTCTTAGGGTCCAGTACTGTTGCTTCTTTGTAGCTTACTATTGTAATTCCTGCTCTTGAGGGGTAGAGACAGGAAGAGGAGTTCAGAGCCATCCTTGGCTGGTTTTGTTTGTCTTTGTTTTTGTCTAGCATGTTTTGTTTTTTAGTCTAACCTGATCTTTATAAGACCCTGTCTCAAGAAAAGGTGCTGGAGAGCTGACTCAGAGCACTTGGAACTCTTCCAGAGGACCCAAGTTTAGTTCCTAGCATATATGTAAGATGGTTTACAACCAACTGTATGTACTTCTAACTCTTAGGAATCCAATACCCGTTTCTGGCCTCCTTGGGCACCTGCACATACATGGTATATACACATTCAGATAAAATAAAGAAAATGTCCATTGATAAAATAACTGTAAGTATCTTGTGAATATGATGTATCAGCCTGACTATAAAGACATCACTCCTGAGCTGGAACAGCTGGGTGAGTCGACACATGCCCATAATCTCAGCACTGAGGAGGATGGGTGCAAGTCCAGGCCAGCCAGGGCTACATCATAAGGCCCTGACAAAGAGTTGTAACTATTAGGAGACACTTTTGATGCTACAGAAACTGATACGAAAATGAGTCTTACATGACTCTCTTAAATAAAAACCTCAGGGTGCTAAACAGTTGCCATAAACTTTTTAGAGACTGGTGTTCTCTTTCCCTTGATCCTTGAGCACAGGATGCAGTTCCTACTTTTAACCTAGATATAGCACTCTGCTAGCTGTGTTCACATGTCATGGTCTAGTAAAGCTGCTTTGCATTTAACTTTAAATATGAAAGCAACATGTACTAGAATGTCTTAGTAGCACAAAGCCTTTCACCTTTAAGTTATTCAGTGAAAAAACTAATTTTGGCCTTTTCCAGTTGGTCTCGTGGACAGAAGCAATTTAAAACTCAGTCTTTGTCCCTTTTCCAGGGAAAAGTATAAATGCTTCCTTGGATCTAGGTGTTTGGCTCTAGAATAACTCAACATGTGTGGGATGCTGTTAGCTGACCTTACCCTACAATAATGAACAAGTATTCTTTTACCATCAAATTCATTTTTCATGTAATATTCATTTCTGTAAAACCTTGTGGTTTAATAGTCATTCTGCATACCTTAAGTAGTCCTGATTCATTTGCATGAGGTATGTGAAGTAAAGTCAGAAGGTGAAATATGTAATTCCAGGATTTATTTGTATGTTTGAAATGCTTGAAT
This sequence comes from Sigmodon hispidus, assembly GCA_004025045.1. Taxonomy (NCBI): domain Eukaryota; kingdom Metazoa; phylum Chordata; class Mammalia; order Rodentia; family Cricetidae; genus Sigmodon; species Sigmodon hispidus. The sequence goes on from PVIH01003569.1 coordinate 55,955, forward strand.
TTTTAACCTTTTGATCTCCACATTCCTAGATCTATTTGGCATTCTCTGCTATTTGTTTTAAAACTATAATAGTCAATCGTATCTTTACAGAGGGGACATATAATCAAATGCATTCTTATGGATTTATCCATGTATATATAAAATTTAGCTCCCCAAACTGTATTATATTGGGGAGTATTACTCCTGAATTGACAGTGAGTGAAAATGTGCCATTTAGTAAACATACAATAAGGTTCAGCTCAATTTTGCCTAATGTGTTTTTGTTGCTGTCTAGCAGTCAATATAAAATCAAAAGACAGTGAAATGATGCGTGCAGAGGCTGTGGTGTGCTCTGGGTATGACTGACTGAGATGGCTGTGGAACTCTTGGTAAGCACAGTCAGAAACAAGGATCCATGTGGCAAAGAACTAGAGGAATATTAAAAGATTAATTCCTTACAAGGTGGGAAGTATGTGCTCCATTGTGGAGTGCTTGATAATCATGCATGAGGCATTGAGTTCTGTTCCCAGTACTACAAAAATAGTAATAGTTGTTTGCAATACTATACAAATGCAGACACAAATATAAACCTCTTGAAATTTGTAACTTATAGCATAGGCTTTCAGTTTTATGAGGTTTCAAGTGATTTCCTCTTTGCAATTAAACCCATCCTTTTCCTCATTATCTTTTAGTTCTTAAGACAGAAGAACCAGATAAGTCTCTATTGTGTATGTGTGTTTATAATGCATCTATGTAAACAGTGTGTTCCAGGTCTTGTTAATGCGGTTGTGCTAAGATGTGTTGATTTGAGTGCACACACTGTGTGAGTGTGTGTGCACTGTGACAGGTGCTTTCTCTGGACATGCTGATGCAAACATGTGATTCAGTGCAGCTGCTATGGTTGTGTTTGTCCATTTTCCATCAAAGTAATGTTTGTCTTTACAGTGGAAAATGGAAGATGCTATATTAATTTTGTTTGGCCAGCTTATTGTTTGACAAGCTTACGTTGGCATCATTCTTAATGTATCTTGCATATTGTATCAATGCTAAGTGTTTCTCTACTTTTGTGGCAGTTTGTGCTTGAATTAAATTTCTAGAAGTATAAAAATGATTAAAATACTTGTCATACTATCATTTTGACAGAAATTAAAATGTTTACTATAGATTCTATGTGTATTTTACTTACATATGATTTTTAAAGTTTCTCTGTGGCTTTTTTTTTCTTATAGCTGTCACAAGATGAATGTAGAGGCACATTATACAAATACAGACCTGAAGAAGTAGATATTGATGTAAGTATCTCTGGCCCCCAGAACTCTCTTTGTGGACCAGGCTGCTTTGAACTCAGTGAGATCTTCCTGCCTTTTTTTTTTTTTTTTCAAGTACTAGGATTAAAGGCATGCACCATTAAGCCCAACTATTATTATGAATTTTTAAAGGTAAAGATAAATCACCTTGCTACATTCCTGCAATCCCAGCAAAACTGAGGCAGGAAGATCTGAGGAAGTCAGGTCAGCCTAGAGTAGGAGACTTTGTCCTGAATAAACAAATAGATAAGTAAATAGATAATAAATGGTTTGCACTAGGACTATAGTTTGGCAGTACAGCATATGCTTAGCATCCCTGAGACTCTGACTTCCATCCCCAGAGCCTAAAGAAAAAGAAAGACATTAATTATGGTAGCATGCACCTGTAGTCTGAGTTGACATCTGTGATTGTTAAGTGTTTTGATATATGTGAGCTGCACAACACACTGAAACTGTTTCCTTTATGAAAATGTCCTAAAGGGGCAAAGTGATCAGAGTATACTGTATGAAAAAATTTTTTCAATTAAAAGAATTAATTAATTTTTTCAAAGTTCTACTAGATCCATGAGTGTTTTTTTTTTAAAAAAAAAAACTTTATTTATTATTTATTTATTTGCCTTGGTGTTTGCCTGGAACTGGAACTACAGACAGTTGTTAGCTGCCATGTGGGTGCTGGGAATCGAACCCGGGTTCTCTGGAAGAGCAGCCGGTGCTCTTAACCGCTGAGCCATCTCTCCAGCCCCCCATGAGTGTTTTAAATGCCTCCCTTCCCCTTATTACTGGAGATTTGCAATTGCTAACAGCAGGCATCTTCTCTTCTAGGCCAAGTTAAGCAGATTGTGTGAACAAGATAAAGTGGTCCGGGCCCTGGAGGAGAGGCTGCGGCAGCTCCATAAGGAGAAAGTAGGGCACTTCCTTTCCTGTGTACCGTTGATGTGGCTGCCTGTGCTGATGATGAGGACACTGGCAGCCAGAGTAACATGAATTAATAACTCAGTGAGGCATAGCATTAAGTGTAGTCCTCTATTCCAACAGTACACGCTTGAGCAAGCCTTGCTGTCAGCTAGCCAGGAGATAGAGATGAACGCAGATGACCCAGCCGCCATCCAGACTGTGGTGTTGCAGAGGGACGACCTGCAAAACGGACTGCTGAGCACGTGTAGAGAGCTCTCCCGAGCCACTGCTGTGAGTACTTGGACTTTTCTAGAAGCCCCTGGATCAGGACCTGCTGGTGGCATAGTTCTTGGAAGACTGAGGCAAAATGATCACTGAGTTCAAGAACTGCCTGATAGTGGAGTGAATTCAGGGTCAGCATGTGCAACTTACGAAGAATCTTTCTTAAAAGAGAAGGAGGCGGGGCTGGAGAGATGGCTCAGAGGTTAAGAGTGCTGACTGTTTTTCCAGAGGTCCTGAGTTGAATTCCCAGCAACCCCGTGGTGGCTCACAACCATCTATGATGACATCTGGTACCCTCTTCTGTTTAATGTATACATAATAAATAAATAAATAAATCTAAAAAAAAAAAAAAAAGAGGAGGAGAAAGAGGCAGAAAGAGGCATGGCCATTTGGTCAGTGGTAGATCCAGGCCTGGTGCCATGCCCAATGATCCCAGAACTCAGAGAGCCAGGCTTAGAGGCCACACCTTGTCCCAAAAATATATTTTTTAAAAAAAAAAAAAAACTTTATTTATTTATTATTTATTTATTTGCCCTGGTGTTTGCCTGGAACTGGAACTACAGACAGTTGTTAGCTGCCATGTGGGTGCTGGGAATCAAACCCCGGGTCCTCTGGAAGAACAGCTGGTGCTCTTAACCGCTGAGCCATCTCTCCAGCCCTTCAAAAATATTTTTAAGTTATTTAAACTGGATATGGTGGCACATGCCTTTAATCCCCAAACTCCAGGAGGCAGAGGTAGGCAGATATCTGTAAATTTGAGGCTAACCATAGGCACATAGTGGGACCCTATCTCAATAAAACAACATTCTGCATACCTTAAGTAGTCCTCATTCATTTGCATGAGGTATGTGAAGTAAAGTCAGAAGATAAAATATGTAATTCTCTGCCTCTCAAGTGCTGGAACTGAAGTTGTGCATCACCACCACTTTGCTAATGAAATACATTTTAACATATTTGAGAATTGTTTCTTATGACCTTGCTTCAAAAATTAAAAGAAAAAAATTTCCATTTGCCTACTATATAAGAAGCAGAAATACTTCTCTCAGTAAATATCCACCTCATAAGGATCAGGTCAGCCTGATCTACAAGGGAAACCCTGTCTCAAAAAACAAAAACAAAAAAGTTTTATTTTCATTGATGTGGATGGGTAGGTACCAGAATAAAGTACAAGAGAGAGTTGGATTCCCTGTAGATGAAATGACAAGCAGTTGAGAGCTGTCTGACAGGGGTACGTGGAACTGAACTTGGATCCTCCGCAGAAGTAACAAGCACTGTTAACCATGGAGCCATCTCTCCCGAGTTCCCTACCCCCCTTTTTAGCCAGGAACTCACTGTATATCTCTGGCTGCTCTGGAACTCCCAGAGCCCACCTGCCTCTGCCTCCCACATGGTGGGATTAAAAGTGTAGGCCAGCATGTCCTGTGATTTGAATCTTTTCTTGCACAAGGGAGATTGGGCATTGCCCCTGCCTGCCTCTGCTGTCTTTTGAAGTTTTGAGCCTTATTTATCTCCTTCAGAGATCCTCTGCTTATGTTTTTGTTGTTGTTGTTTGGTTTTTGTCTGTTTTTTTTTTTGTTTTGTTTTGTTTTTAATGATGTATCCAAATTACAAGATGGAAAGTTCAAAGAAACAAGCAAAAAGCCAGCAAGATGGTTTAGCCAGCAAAGGTATTGATTGTCCTGATGCTCTAGCTTTGCTCACGGGGACTGACTGCCATGGAGAAAGGAGAGCGGTAACTCTGATTTCACATGTGCATGCACACACAAATAAAAAGTAAACAAAATACGAGAATATTTTTAAATAGAAGATTGCTGGAGAACTATATTTGAGAAGACTAAACTTCTGCATTCACATAAAAGTCTGCTGGAGCCAGTAATGAAACTAATATTCCCAGTCAGCCAAACACTACAATGTTTTGTTTATTCCTTGGAATTGACCTGTGTATAGTTGTCAAGCACTCTGCTCTCCGTGTTCCTACTCCTTTTGGAGAAGGGGGGGTAGGATCTAGTTAAGTTACCAGGAAGTCCTTGCTTTTAACTCAGCCTTCCAAACATCAGGGATTACAATCATATGTTGACATGTCCATCTTTTTTATATTTTTTAGTATAAACTAGGTGTGGTAAAGCACATACTTTTTTTTTTAAGATTTATTTAGTATGTATACAGGATACAGAAGAGGACACCAGATGCCATCACAGATGGCCATGAGCCACCATGTAGTTGCTGGGAATTGAACTCAGGACCTCCGGAAGAACAGTCAGTGCTCCCAACCTCTGAGCCATCACTCCAGCCCCAAAGGCACATACTTATAATCCCAACACTCTGCAAGCTGAAACAAGAGGGTCATCCCAAGATCAAGTTCAGCCAGGGTTGCATAGTGAGACTCTGTCTCAAAAAACAAAAAAACAAAAACAAAAACCTTTTAGGATCTAGAGAGATGATGGCTCAGTGGTTAAGAGCATTTACTGTTCTTCATAATGACCTGAGTGTGGTTCCCAGCACCCATGACAGTTAGCTCACAACTGCGGAGAACTCCAGTATCCACAGGGTAGCTTACAACCATTCATGACTCTGCTTCTAAGGGATCTCATGCCTTTCCTGACCTTTTGAACACCAGGAACTCATGTAATACACATACATACCTGCAAGCAAGCACATACTTATAAACTAATTAAATCTAAAAAAACAAACAAACAAAAAAACAAAAAAAATGCTTTAAAGAAAATATGGCCTGAAAAGACGGCTGAGCTGTTAGAGGCTGAGATGGCTGAACTGTTAGAGGCTAGGCTCACAGCCAAAAATACAAGAAAGCAAAGGACAGCAAATGCTGGCAAGGATGTGAGGAGCCCTTATCCACCACTGATGCGGATGTACACTGCCATGTGAATGTCAGTCTTGAGATACCTGAAAAGACTCAGAACAGGCTTCACTATTTCAGTCTCCAGATTCAATGCCTTGCCCCTGTACGGGGTGGTTCATTTCTATCTGTAACTGCAGCTCCAGGGCATCTGATGAGTTCTTCTGACATCTTCACATGCACTTACCCACACATATGCACATAATTAAAAATAAAACAAATAGAAGATTTGCAGATCCAGCTATACCACTATACTCCTGGGGATCTACCCAGAAGACTAAGTCAGCATACTACATAGACACATGCTCATCCAGGGTTACTACCAACAGCCACAAGCTAAGAAATAAAACTAGCCTAGATGTGCATAATCAGATAAATGCCATACATATACACCATAGATTTTTTTTCTTGCAACCATAAATAAAAATTAAATCATGACATTTGCTGAAAAATAGGTGGAACTGGGTGAGGTCATTGCATTAAATAAAATAAGACTCTGAAATAACACTACGTGCTTTCTCTGAATAAATTGTGTCTTGAAAAGGTGGAAACCATAGAGGAGAGTGTGTTTTAACAGTTTCTCTTTGGGTGCCGGAGGTGTAGCTCAATAAAGCACTTATTTACAATGTTCTTGGCTTCAGTCTCCCAAAATAAATCATACAGTTTTCTAAAATCTTGGAAAGTTTTAAAATACTGATAATACCATTAAAACTTGGGTCGCTCTCCTTTAAAATAATGTATATTTTGACTTTAGGAGCTGGAACGAGCCTGGAGAGAATATGACAAATTAGAATATGATGTGACTGTCACCAGGAACCAAATGCAGGAGCAGCTTGATCGTCTTGGGGAAGTGCAGGTAGGACAGTCAGCGTCTGTAGCCTCAACAGACCCATACACACCGAGTGTCTTCAGTGACAGGGCTCTTAGTCTCCGGAAATGCCTGTGCTTCTTGGTGTTTAGCATAGTTCCCTCTGCGCTGTGCTGTCTCAGGACTGTGTTCCCACAGGACTGTGCTCCTTGGGGGCTATGCTCCCTTGTTGGGGGGGGTTGTCTCTATGGAAGAACAGCAAGTGCTCTGAAGTGCTAAGCCATCATTCTAACCCTAAAAAAAATATTATTTCTCTGCAAGGATCATATAGTTGTAACAAAGTCTTTAAACTGTATGATTTTAGCCTGAAAAGATGGTACAGAATATTAAAAGTAAGAAAGTGAATTTACCAGAGTAGAGTAAAAGTAGTTATGATTGAATGTTTGTATTACAAACACATTTATTTACGTTAGTCAAGTGTTTTTTATATTCTAGAATTTGGGAAGTAGCAAAGGAGTCCTTATCCTCAGGATATGTCCCATGCGTTTCAGAGAAATCATGAAACCACAAATAGTATTGAGCCTTATACAATATGATTGGGCGGAGGTGATCTTGGGCATTGAGAAATACTAAGACAGTACCATTGAGCTGCTCTGTCCACACCTGCACAGCAGCAACAAACTAGCAACTGTAACTAATTAATTATCAAATGGTTACTCCTCCTTAAATCCGGTGCTCTGGGGGTTTGGCATGCTGGCCAAGCACACTACCTCCCTCTGAGGTGCAGCCTAATGTTGGCCGAGTGGTGGAAACCAGTGAAAAATGGACCTGTAGTCAAGGGAGCCCATCAGGAACCTTCTGTAGCTTTCCTTCTCTCCTCGGGGACTTTTTGTCTTGTTTGAACTTAGTAAGTTTTTGTTCTCTTTTCATTTTCAGTTTAGTGTCCCTTCTAAGAGTGCCTTTCTAGGATCACAAATAATAACAAAACAGAGTGCAGACATGTACAGTAGCACACTTATGTCAGAGAAATTGTCCTAACTTACTGTTGAATTAGTTATTTTCCTGTTGCTGTGATAGAAAACCCTGACAAAAAGCAACTTAGGGGAGACAGGATCTGTGCTTGGCTCACAGTTGCAGAAGGATAGATAGCACCCATCCCAGCAGGAAAGGCTGGCTGAAGGAGCTGGAGGAGAGAGCCTGAGGCTGACAGGCCCAAAGCGCTCACGAGGGCGCACCTCGAGGCCTCAGCAACTAAATCCACAGGTTCAAATGCATGGGTCTCTTGAAGACATTTCCCCTAGCACCACAGTAACCTGTCCATCTTTACCAACAGAGTGAATCAGCAGGAATTCAACGGGCACAGATTCAAAAAGAACTGTGGAGAATTCAAGATGTCATGGAAGGACTGAGCAAACACAAACAGCACAGAGGTTCCTCAGAAACAGGTGAGTCAGCTGTCATGTCTGCATCCAATCAAAAAGACAGAATTAAATCTGTCTTTTCATTGGAGTTTGGCATTGTAAAACATTCACTCTGCCATCAAATGGATACATAAATTAATAAACTAGAAGCAGTAGTTTGGCAGCCGCAGCCACACAAACTCTTGTTCTGTGTGTGTAATTACTGACCGTACCGTAGCTCAGTGAAGTTTCACTTCTGAGTCTTCTCAGTGGAAAATAGGAAGTGACCTTACACCTTTTTTCTTTTGTTTCCCCCTTTTAATTACATCTTTTATTTATTCCATGAAAGTTTCCCACATGTACACAATGTACCGTGACCATACGACCCCAGCTCCCCTCAAGACTGTCAACACCACATGCATGTCTGTTCTTTCTCTTTTCTTGCCATTAACCAATGGGTCCAGTTCCTGCTGCTGTTAGCATGTGCCCTCCTGAGTGCAGTAATGGTTACCTGTGACACTGTGTGCATCAACTTTTCTTTACCCTTTTCCATATCGGTGAATATAGTGCTGACATTTCCGTAGTACTATTTTGGCATTTCTGTAAGCCCTTTTGTAACAGGCATCATTAAGCATATAACACAAAATACTTGCTGGTATTCTCCGGGTTCCACAGTATGAAAAATTAGCATGTATTCCATTCTAAAGGGTATGGCCAGATCACTCTCATCAGAGAACTGTTTATACCAGTATCACTTGAGGAAGCCTACTTTCACACATCTTTTCTTTTTCTAGTTTTAAGATTTTTTTTGAAATTTATTTTATGTGTACAGGTGTTTTGCCTTCGTGTTTGTCTTTATAACTTGTGTCCATGGAGGCCAGAAGAGGAACTAGATCCCCTGCAGTTTTACAGCCCATTGTAAGCCACCAAAAGAGTGCTGGGAATCCAGCCATTGCTCTTAACCAGTGAGCCATCACTCCAGCCCCATGTACCATTTCTTAAATTTAATATTTAGAGCAAGTGTTGGCAGCATGCACCTTTAATCTGAACACTCAGGAGGTAGGAGACAGACCTCTGTGACTTTGAAGCCAGCCTGGCCTATAGAGAGAATTCCAGGACAGTCAGGGCTACACAGATAAGCCCTGTGTTGAAAAACTGAAAAAGAAAAGAAACTGAAGGTTAACATCTGTAGCACTAGGGAGGCTGAGGCCAGGGGATGCCTTGAGTTTGAGGCCAGCCTAAATTAGTGGCAAGTAAGCTGAAGCTCTGTAGCAAAATCCCGGAGGGGTGGAGACAGTAATCTGAAGTCTTCACCTAAAACAAGTGAAATCAGTCTGCTGAGATGGTTCCCAGGACACACAGGTGAAAAGACAGAACCACTTCTGAAAGTGCCCTCTGATTTCCACATGTGTACCCTGGATGCACACAAAAATAGATACATTTAATCTAAATTTTTAAGTAAAATTTAAATAAACTGCTGGTTTAGACAGATGTTCTTATGTTTTCTAATTTTCCCAGTAGGCCTGGCAGGATCAAAGCCTTTCTCAGCAGTTAAGTACAAAAGCGAGGTAAGTTTGGTTTGTTTTTCTAGCTAACATTAAATGTTAACAAGTGAAATTAAAAGTATGTAAGTCTTCTCTATTCGTGAAATAAATATTTTTAGCCTGCCTAGGGTGGTGTTGCATACCTGTAGCCCCAGTATTCGGGAGGCTGAGGCAGGAGGATGGCATATGTGCAGCCAGCCTGAGCTACAAAACATGACTCTACCTCAGAAAAAAAAGAAAAGTAGAAATGTCTTTTAAATATATTTAGGTCATTTTAATCTTGAAATGTTACTGACTTAGTAATTTGGTGTCTTACTAATTTCTAACATGACTTTCTTTCCTTAAATGCAAAAATCAAATTAGTAACTACTTTTCATATATTAGAGCTTTAACATTATTGTACTTTTTTTCTGAGTAATTTGAATATTTATCATGGCTTCTTATATTTGATAACATTTACAGGATGGTTGCTAGATAAAGTTGGCTTGGTCATGCATGCCATAGAGAAATTATAACAACAAAGAGATACTGTCAACCTAATGAGAAAAGTCTGTGGCCTTGAGTTTTGTTCAAAAGCCAAAAAGAATTTTTTTTGTCTCAAAGTCATTAAAACACATTATTATGTGTTTTTTTCTTTTATTATTATAAGATTTTTTAAGCCAGCTTTCTTTTCTTTCTGATTTTGCAGTGAAGTACAGCAATTTCACATAGTAATCTGTTTGGGTGCTAAGCTACCCCGAGAGTATAGGAGAAAACAGATATGGCTCTTAAAACCCCATTATTTACTATCATACAAAATTGTTGTAGTTTTTCAGCTTGGCAGTGTCCCTTTAATCATATTAAAGTAACTTTAAATTAATGTAGCAATGAAAACAGTTTAGAAATGCTTAATCCAATGTGCTTATCTAAATAAGGTGACTATTCTACAATCTTTAGGAAGAGGAAGTAGTCCCACCTCGGCCTCCACTTCCTCGGTCTTATGACTTTACAGAGCAGCCTCCCATAATCCCCCCTCTGCCCAGTGATAGCAGCTCCTTGCTCTGTTATAGCAGGGGCCCCGTGCGTCTGCCTGAAGAGAAGAAGACTCACCAAGTCCAAGGATATCCAAGAAATGGATCTCACTGTGTAAGTGGCTGCCAGAGCCACACAATGATTTCATGGACCCACTCATTTCTGAAAATTAATTTATTTCTTACTCCAGTTTATTTTTGCTATAACTCCATTTTTTAGCTAGTGCTTTTTTGTTTGTGTATAACATTACCCTTTGTTTTTCCAATTTATATTTTCATTCTACTTTTTAATACTCATAATTTTAATATTTCATTATTCATCAAGTTGTTACTTTATACATTCTGACCAAGCCATGTTTTAAATTCACCACTTCAGAGTGTTAGAGGCAAATAGAATATTTAGATTAGAAAATAGCAAAATGAATGGGAGGTGGGCAGTACTAGCAGGGAGCAGCACTCTCTAGGGTTGAACCGAAGCCTTCAGTGAGCAGATAAGAAGACTATCATGAGCAAGGACAGTAAGGGACCTAGAATTAAGCAGGTGGGTTGTGAGGTCAAGGTCATCCTGAGCTATAAAACAAGACCCTGTCTTCAAAAGCAAAACAAGAAAAATGGGCCTTAGATAATTTTGAGAAATAAGAAGGGTTCTCTGACAGGAATTTAGTTTGGGATGAACCTTAATTACTCAGACTTACTTCTACATGAATATTTATTGGATTGTATTTTATTTTTAGGCCTTAGTTTGACCATTATAAAAATGTGACTTTGAGCTTGATATGATGATGCCCATCTGTCATCTCAGCATTCAGAGAGGCAGATAGATGTAGGAGAATCATGACTCTAAGCCAGCCTATGCTGGGCAGCCTCAGAGAGGGGGCAAGAATATGAGAATGAGTGAGAACACAGGCCTAGGAAGTCAAGGCCAATCTACCTCCAAAGGATGGCTTTGGATAATAACATATGTGCAAAGAGCTAGAGATTCAGTGGTTAAGAGCAGTTGCTGCTCTTCCAGAGAAACGAATGTTTGGTTCTTTGTACCTGCATAGCAAAGCACAACCTGGAAGGGCAGTTTAAGGAAACCAATACCCTTTCTGGAATGTGTGGACACCAGGCACACCTGTGACACGCAGCCAGAACATTAATATACACAAAACAAACAATCTTTAGAACCAGTGCAAGGACCTTGGTTCAGTCCTTATACACAGAAGAAAAGAGACTTTGTCCCTAGAAATATTCTTAATTTTAAAATAGTAAGTTTTACTAATTAAAAATCTTCCTAAGAAAGGGGGAAATTTTTTAATTATTCTTTCTACTCAGTTGTCATGTAACATGTATTGTGTTATTTCAGAGCTAGTACTCTCAATTTGCATCTTTCAAGGCAAACTTTTCAGTTGAGCCAAGGACCTTACACGCCTTGGTAAGGCAAGAGGTGCATAGCATACAGTGAACGCATCCTCTTTTGTTGTCGCAATCACATGTCTTCCATTCAAGGGTCCAGATTATAGACTCTACAAGAGTGAGCCAGAGTTGACCACAGTGGCAGAAGTTGATGAGTCTAACGGAGAAGAAAAGTCAGAACCAGTGTCCGAGATGGAGGCTTCAGTTGTTAAAGGTCAGTGTTCACACTATTTTATCTCCTGTTATGTTTTATTTTGTTTGCAGATATTTTGGTGTACATTTTCACCAGTACATACATATATAAGTTCATCTTCTCATATCTGAAATCTTTGGCTGTCTTAGTTTCCTAATTAAAAGAAATATCTTGAACCAGGTAAAGTGGTAAATCTCTGTGAGTTCAAGGTCAATCTGGTCTATATAGTGAATTCCAGGACAGCAAAAGCTATATATATAGCGAGCCTTGTGTCAGAGGAGGGAAAAAAGAAGGAGAGAAATTAAAGAAATGCTTTGTGACACAGCCCCACAGGAAGATTAACCAGTTAGGGCTACTTAGCGTTACCCTGTCTCCACAAAATAAATTAAGGGGCCAGAGAGTTGGTTCAGTGATTAAGAGCACTTGTTGAGGACCCAGGTTTAACTCCTACTACCTACAGCCAGCTCACACCATCTGTAATCCAGTTCAGGAATCCAAAGTCTCTTCTGACCTCTGAAGGTACCAGGTACACAGATAGTACACATATACACATACAAACATATACATTAAATAAATAAATCTTTTTTAAAAATGTGTTTTTAAAGAAACTAAAATATAGTTAAAAAAAAAAAAACAGAAATATTTAGGCGAAAGAGTCACCATTAGGGGTGGTGTAATGGCTCAGTGATTAAGAGTGCTTGCTGTTCTTCCAGAGGACCTAGGTTCGGTACCCAGCACCCACATCAAGCAACTCACAACCACCTGTAATTCCAGCTCCAGGAGATTCCAACATCCTCCTCTGGCCTCCAGGAGCACTGGCAAGTGCATGTGAATGTGTGTGTGTGCATGTGAACGTGTGCGTGCACATGCAAGCCACAGCAAGCAGCTTTCCTGCAGAACTTATCCTGTCCAGTTGATTGACAGGCCATTAGGATTGTTTCTTTTAGGGAAGACAGTGGTCTGCCATAGTTCTTCATCAGAAAGCCTGCCCACTACATGTAATCAATCTAACAGGAATTAGATGTTCTGTTTGAGACTTCCTAAGCAGTATATCATCTCTTCCTGGGACTCATTTGGGGCCAATAATGTGGCCCTGTAGTTCCAGTTTTTGCTTTTACTAGCTGCTGCTTAGGATGAAGGCTCATCTGCATCTAAACAGAACTCAAGTATCCTTTGCTCTTTCTTTCCCCCTCCACCCTAGTACTGGGTCTGGAATCCAGGACATCACGCATGCTATGCAGGACTGTTTCACCTTGCTTCATCACCAGTCTCTTTCAGTTTAAGAAGTTTGATGGGCTTTTGCATGAAAAAACTCAGTAATACCAAATTGCATTATAAAAAATTCTTTTTTATTTTATTTGTTTTAATGGGTTTTTTCCTGTGTCTACATATATACATGTGTGCCAAGGTCAGAGAACAATCTTAGATATTGATCCTCACTTTAGAGACAACTTTTTTTTTCTGTATATACTAGGTTAGTTGGTCCATGAGCCTCTGGGGATTTCCTTGCATTAGCCCCTTATCTCTCCATAGAAGTTCTAAGATTACAGATATACACTATGGCATCCATCATGTGTGCAAGCCCTGCCACTCTTGTGGGGGTCAGAGGACAACTTTGTAGAATGAGTTCATTCCTTTAGCTTTTATGTGAGCTCCGGGGATTGAACTCAGGTCATCAGGCTGGCATGGCAAGCACTTTTATCCACTGAATATCTGGCCTCCTACCCTTCCTTTTTTTTCAGATAGAGTTTCAGTGTAGCCCAGGTGGCCTAGACCTCAAAAGGAGCTTCCAGAGAAGGACACCTCTTCTTCTCTTCTATTGTATGCATTGATTTTGCAGCAGGAAGAGTTGTGCTTTTTCCTGCATATCCCCAAACCTTTCCAATGTTACTGCTGTGAAATTCCTGTCTGTTTGATAAGGACACAGCAGGCTAGATAGAATTCTGTAGAAGTTCACTATACAGAGACACACAGGTATTTCTGTAATTAGGTCCTCTAGTAACACTACCACTCTACAGTGGTAGAAGCTGGAATGTGGTGGAAACAGTAATAGTAGCAACCCACAGAACAGAGGACATTCCTTACAGCTATAGACTACAGAGTTTGCGAGTCAGTGAGGTGCTGGCTGGAAGGGAGGCCCGGAGTCCAGCAGCCTAGGGAAGGTGCTCAAGGGTGGTGAGGATGAACGGCGTGGCTGATGCTCTCTGCATGGGCAGCACCTGTGGGCAGCCTATGCATGATCTGCATGTGGACTTTGAAACCATGCTTCCCTCAAACACAGTGGGTTCTCACACAGTGGCAGACTAGAATTTGTCACTAAGGTGCTTCATTTTGGCCTTGCGCACCCTCACTGTCCTGCTGCCTTCTTTTCCGTGCCTTTTTTGTTCCATGTTCCTCTTCCTTGGGACCATCTTGTCCTTCCCCAGCCCCTGCGGCGGGCTCAGATTCACTGTGCACCAGGGTTCATGCCGAGCTGGGCTTCATGTTTCTTTTCAAATGTTAAAATGAATTCCAATCTATTATTTTGCTTTTGTTTGAATCTGGCAGTACTGGGTATCAGACCTCACTTGTGCTAGGCAGGCCCTTTACTGAGTTTGTACCCATATGTGATCCAGGCACCCTAGAACCCAGAGCAGTCAGATTCCTTTGGAGCAGCAGTCACAGATGGAAGTGAGCCGCCTGATATAGGTGCAAGGAACTGAATTCAGGCCCTCTAGGAGTACAGTATAAGCTCTTAACCAGTGATCTATCTTGATACTAAATCATTCCATTTACATTCCTAGAATAAGCCCCAACTACAGGGCTGCTGACAGAAAATACAGCTCTTGTTCCCACATTAACAGTAGTTTATTCTGGACTATTTAATGTGACCATGACCTGGGAACACGTGCTCAGGTTACTGCTCTGGCAGAGGACCTGAGTTTGGTTCCCAGCATCCATGCCAAGCAGCTCACTATCACCAATAACTCCAATGGCAAGGGATCTGATGCCTCTGGCCTCCATGAGAACCGATCTCCAGTCCTCTGTAAGAACAGGAAAGGCTCCTAACTGCCGAGCCATCTCTCCATCCCCAGCTCTTTGCAAGTGGCAGATGTGTCTGATTGCTCCCGGAGCTGCTGTGGTCTAGTGGTAGGCACAGCACTCTTCATGGATTAGTTTCAATCCCAACTGACCAGAAATCCATAAACCGCAAAAGCCTCCAGTGGAGCATCAGAAGGGCACTGTGGTGGGTCGCAAGTGTTCTGTGGAACTTACACTGCTTTGACTTTCAGGTTCTCACTTTCCAGTTGGAGTTGCTCTGAGAACGAAGTCGCCTACCCCAGAATCCTCGACAATAGCTTCCTATGTGACCCTGAGGAAGACTAAGAAGGTGGAGCTAAGAACGGTACAGACCAGAGAGAGAGGCCAGGCCTCTACACTGCTGAGAGCTTGCTGTCTGTAGTTGTATTAGAAACATTGCCTTCCTTACATTTTTATCACCGTTAGAAAATCACACCTGGGGCTGGAGAGATGGCTCAGAGACTAAGAGCACTGGCTGCTCTTCCAGAGGCCTCAAGTTCAATTTCCAGCAACCACATGGTGGCTCACAACCACCTAGGATGAGATCTGGTGCCCTGTTCTGGTGTGCAGGTAGAACACTGTGTACATAATGGATAGATAGATAGATAGATAGATAGATAGATAGATAGACAGATAGATAGACAGATAGATAGATAGAAAATCATACTTCAGAGCACAACCCATCACAGTGTCTTTTGTCAGCCCCAACATGTCTTAGTCCATAGCTGGGCTACATAGTGACACCGTGTCTTTTTTAAAAGACAAAACAAAAAGCAATACAGAGCATGGTGGCAATGCTTATAAACCTAACTACTCAGGAGACTTCAGTGTACTTTGAGTTTGAAGCTAGCCTGGACTACATAAGACCCTGTCTCAAAATTTCCCCCTCAAAATAAAAATAACTGTGAGCCAAAACTAACAGCTATGTATCAGTATTAATGTAGTGGCCAAGGTGATAAAGTACAGTTGTTAAGAGAAAGAATAGAGCTGGAGAGATGGCTCAGTGGTTAAGAGCACTGGCTGTTCTTCCTGAGGACCTGAGTTTGATTCCTAGCATCCACATGGCAGCTAAACAACTGTTTGTAATTCCAAGATCTGACATCCTCACACAGTTATACATGCAGGCAAAACACCAATTCACATAAAATAAAATAAATATTAAAAAAAAAAGGAGAGATAGAATAATGTTTCTGTAGTTTTGTTGTTAACAAAAAAAAAAAATATTTTAGGGTGTTTTCTTGACTAATTACTTGACAGTAATGCATAACTAAAAACTAAAATGAAAAAAATCCCTGTTATTTAAGTATCCCGCCCCATCTCTTCTCCACTCCATTTCTCCTAGTCTGAGTTTTATACCATTGTATGTCTCCAAGGCATATAATAACTTTATTTACACCATTTATGTATTGTTTGCTTTAAGAGACAGGGTTTCTCTCTGTGAGTAGCTCTGGTTGTCCTGGAACACACTCTAAAGACCAGGCTCACCTCAAACTCAGAGATCCCCCTGCCTCTGTCTCCCGAGTGCTGGGACTAAAGGTGTGCACCACCACTGCCAGGCCACCCCATTGCCCCAAAGGGTATCATTACACTAGGTCACTCTGTGTGTGTGTGTATGTGTTCAGGCCAGAGGTCCACACTGGGTGTTTTCTTTGATCATGCCCCACAGGATGTGAGCTCCAGAAATCTGCCTATCTCACTCACCTTTTCTCCCCCAAGCACTGGGATTTTTCCATAACGGTGCTGTACCTGGCATTTTTCTGGTGCTCGGGATCCAGGCTTAGATCCTCATGCTCACACAGCAGGCACAGTCCAGCCTCAGCACCATTTTTTTAAAGTAGCATTGAAGCTAAATGAGATAATTTTGTTTTGTTTTATTTAGGACAGAGCTTCTCTGTGTATCCTGGGCTGACATGGAATTCACAGAGGTCCACCTGCCTCTGCCTCTGCCTCCTGAGTGCTAGGTTGAAGGTGTGCACCACCCAGCTTCAGTGGGGTTTAATAAGATGGTTTACTATAGATTTGGCGCTGTGTGTTAAGAGAAAGAGAAGCACTCAGAAAGACAGAGAGCAGTGATGTGAGCTTAGCTCTCTAACACAGTACCCTCACACTGGGAGGAGTTGGTTTTTGTAGTCCTGAGGCTGGAGCCCAGGGCTTGTGCAGCTAGGCCAGCACTCTGCCGCAGGCTGTGATCCTAATCCTGCTTGTTTTTATTTTTGGTCTCCTATGTCTCATGCAGCTGAGGTAGGCTGGCCCTAACCTGTGATCCTCCTGCCTCAGACTACTGAGTGCTGGAATATATGCCTGAATCCTTTTGAAAACAAACAAACAAGAAAGCAGTACCTTCTCTGCCCCTTTCTCTATGTCTATTTGTGGCTTCACTGCTCATTCTTTTCATCATTGTCCACATAGCAGGACCAGTTAGGGATGAAGTAAGTCACTGAAGGTGCGTCTCATGTTCCCTTATTGGCATTAAAATCTCCACTTTTGATTTTGGAAAACAGAATTGTACCTTATGAAATTTTTTACTCATGATATTTTTCAGAAGTATTTGTTTTTGAGACAACATCTCTTGTAATCCAGTCTTGCTTTGAGCTCTGTGTAACTGAGGATGACATTGATCCTCCTGCTTCCAAGTGCTAGGCTGAGAAGCAAGCACCTGGTTTATCTGAAGCAAGGAATGCAATACAATTCAGGGCCTACTACATGCCATGCAAGCACTCTAACAACTCAACAACATCTCCAGCATGTGTGTGTATCTGTGTGTGTGTGTCTTTGTGTGTGCATGCACATTCATGCATGTGTGTATTCACAGACTTATTTTTAATCTTAAGGAAAGACCGAGAAGTGCAGTGGAACAGCTCTGTCTGGCTGAAAGTACTCGCCCTAGGATGACTGTAGAGGAGCAAATGGAAAGGATAAGGAGACATCAGCAGGCCTGCCTCAGGGAGAAGAAGAAGGGGCTGAACGTTATCAGTGCTTCGGACCAATCACCTTTACAAAGCCCTTCGAGTGTGAGAGAGAACCCTTTCAGGGTTATTCAGGTATGCTGACTTCTGATTGAATTGCTTTTAGTTATCTTTATATGTCAGTCCTTGCTATTTATTTGTTGAGAAAACTTGCTTATTTAGTATACTGCAAAGAAAGGAGCCAACCTGGCAGTAACAGAAGCACCCCAAACAGCCATTTTCCTGTTGTTCTGGGCTAATTAAGTAATCATCACGAAACTATATCCCCAGTCTTCAGTAAAAGTTTTTATTTTGAGACAGAAACCTTATAAATTTTTTGGGATCTCCTTGAATTCATTCTGTAACCCAGGCAGGCCTTGAACCTAGTCTCACAGGTAGTCAAGATTACAATTATAGACTTCAGGCTAAGGTTGTAAGTAGAACTGATCTCTTGATGGATTTTTCTTTGGGCCACCAGCTCACCAAAAAAAAAGACAGTTTTTATTAATTATGAAAGTTTGGCCTATAGCTTAGGTTCATCACACTAACTCTTATAACTTAAATTAACCCATTTATATTAATCTATGTTTTGCCCGCTGGCTTTTTACCTCTCTTCCATCTTGCACTTCCTGTTTTCTCTCTGTGCCCTCTGGTATTTCCCTGTGCCTAGGTTCATCTTCTCTCCTCTCTCTATCTTCAAGTCCCGCCTAACCTCTCCTGCCTAGCTATTGGCCATTTAGCTCTTTTTTTTTTTTTTTAAGATTTATATATTGATTATGTATGCAGAAGAGGGTACCCGCTGTCAACCCATGCGGTTGCTGGGAATTGATCTCTGGAAGAACAGTCAGTGCTTTTAACCTCTGAGCCATCTCTCCAGCCCCAGCCATTTAGCTCTTTATTAAACCAATCAGAAGAGCCCTTGGCAAAGACACATCTTCACAGTATACAAAAAGACTATTCCATAACCCTGGTCTATATTTTGTGCACGTGTGTGTGTGTGTGTGTGTGTGTGTGTGTGTGTGTGTGTGTGTGTACCACAGCACACACATGGGAGATCAACCTGTAGGACTTGGTTCTCTCCCTCAGCTAGGCCTCAGGAATTGAACTCAGGTTGGCAGGCTTGGCAGCAGTCACCTCTAGCAGAGCCGTCCCTGCTGTTTGCAGTAAGACTGAGCTGTGAAACTGTGACTGTCTTGGAATCTTACCCAGCCCAGGCTAGACTCAAAGTTTTGGCAACCCTCCTTCCTCTACTCCCAAGTGTTAGGACCACCACACCCAGCCTTTTTAAAGTTTTACCTGTTTAGTCAGGAGTGGGAGTGACAACACAGGTCTCTCCCTAATAACTGAAAGTGACCTTGAGCTCCTATCTCTTGCCTCTATTTCAAATTGTGACAGTATCAACTCTTAAGGGGAAAAAAAGTTTATTTTCAGACGGTATCTCTCTAATCGTCCATGTGTTCTGGAGCTGACTTTGCAGCCAGACTGCCCTTCATGTGGGCTGGGTCACAAGTGGGCACCATCAATACTGCTGCAGCTGAGTTTACAGACATAGATTTACACATTTGATAGGTTCTAATAGTTCTACCATAGACATAGCTATTTTAGATGGTTTGATTTATTATAATAGTGTGTTGGCTTATTAAAGTGAAAATAGCCCTGAGCTAAGAGAAGAGAGCCACTGGGCAATGGTGGCATGCCTTTAATCCCAGCACTTGGGAGGCAGAGGCAGCCAGATGTCTGAGTTCGAGGACAGCCTGGACTATCCTGAGAAACTATTGTAAGAAACATCTAAAGAGGGGAGCATGAGAGAGAGACCCAAAATAGTAGTTGTATGTTCTCGTACCACCTGTGGATCAATTCTCTCAATGTAAACTAATGATATAACATGACCTGTTTACCTCAGAGAGCTTAGGAATTTTCAACAACTGTACAACATCCTGTCCTGGTGTACTTGCTGTTGTGATAAACTCCAGGACCAAAAGCAATTTAGGGAGAAAAGGATTTGCTTGGCTTGCAGTCTGTCATTAAGGGGGCCAAGACAAGATCTGAGACATGAGTTTGGAGTAGAACCATGGGAGGGGGCTGCAGAGATGGCTCAGAGGCTATGAGCACTGCTGCCTGCCCTTCAGAGATTCTGAATTCAGTTCCCATCAAGCACAGGGCGACTCCAACCATCTATAATGAGATTTGATGCCCTGTTCTGGCGTGCGGACAAACAGGCAGACAGCACACTGTTTACATAATAAATAAAAATAGAAACTTGGAAGGAAGGAAGGAGAGAGAGAGGAAGGAAGGAAAAGAAAAGGAACCATGGGAGAATGATGCTTCCTGGCTTGTTCTCCCTAGCTTCCGCTCAAGGAGCCTCCTTCCAGTGCCCAGGGTTGGTACTACCCGCAGAAAGTGATCCACAGGCCAGTCTGATTGAGGCAGTCCCCCACTGAGACTCTTTAGATAGCTCTAGGCTATGTCAGGCTGATAGCCGGTGTGAACTTGAAAGTGTGTGCTATGGGATACGCCCCTAGCATGTGCAAGGCCCTGCTTCTGACTCCCAGCACTACCTGACTGTCCGTCTGCACCATGACTTAACAAGAAAGATTGGGAGCTGGAGAGATGGCTCAGCAGTTAAGAGCACTGACTGCTCTTCCAGAGGACCCGAGTTCAGTTCCCAGCATCCACATGGCAGCTAACAACTGTCTGTAATTCCAAGATCTGACACCCTTACACAGTTATACATGCAGGCAAAACACCAATTCACATAGCATAAATATAAAAAAAAAAAAAAAAGAAGAAGAAAGATTGTTGTTCCTTTTCCGCCTTGTTGACCTCAGCAGTGTCCGTTACCATCTATCTCCCTCAGTTGTTGACTGCCCATGCTCCCCTGCAGGGGAGTGCTCAAGAAATCTGTGACCAATGCATCAGCTAAAAGGGCTTCCTCGCCCTAGCCCACCTCTCCTTCCATCCAGTAAGAGCAGACTTTGCTAATGGACACATTTTGCAAAATAAAAAATGAGTGATTTTTTTTTTAAAGGCGGGGGGAGTATATATTCCCTTCAGTGATTTTTTATAGAACTTTTTCTATAAGTAAAACTCTGGTTTGTTTTCCAATTAATACATATTATCCATTAAAAAAAAAAATACACACATGCACAGTACCAGTCTTAAGATGCTTGAGGAAGCAAACAAAGGAAAGCTGGATGTGGCAGTTCAAACCTGTAATCATAACTTTTAGGACACTGAATCTAGAAGGATGCTTTGGGTTCAGGTGAGTTCAGGGCATTGTGGACTGCCTAATGAGACCTTGTCTCAAAAACAAAACCAAAGAGAAGTAGTACTGAGCGCAGGGTAGCAGCACATGCCTTAAACCCAGCACTCCAGAGGTAAAGCAGGTGGATTCTGAGTTCCAGGACAGCAAGTGCTACACAAAGAAACCCTGTTTCAGAAACACAAAAACAAGGGCTGGAGAGATGGCTCAGCTGTTTAGGAGCACTGACTGCTATTCCAGAGGTTCTGAGTTCAGCTCCCAGCAACTACATGGTGGCTCACAACCATCTAGAGTATGACTTAATGCCCTCTTCTGGCATGCAGAGCATTAGTACATAAAGTATAAACAAATTAATTCTAAAAACAAAACAACAACAACAAAAAGAGTACAGTAGAGATAGCTCTGAGGTTAGGACACGGTGCTCTTCCAGAAACCACCTAACTCCAGCTCTAGGGGATCTGACACCCTCTTCTGGTTCCACAAGTACCCATATACATATAAATAAGTAAAAATAGAATAAATACAACAATAAAATGCTTCAAGACTAGGCAGTAGTAGCACAGACCTCTAATGTAGCACAGACCTCTAATGTAGCACAGATCTCTAATCACAGCATTCAGGAGGTATAAATAGGAGATTACAATTTCCCCACCAGCCTGGGCTATATAACAAGACCCATCTATAATGCTGCAAACTCATGAAGCCGAGGCAAAAGACTCACTACAAATTTATGGCCAGCTTGAGCTCACTAGTTATGGGCCAGCCTGGAATGAGACCCTGATTCAAAACTGTAACAGAAAATGTAATTCTATGAATAAAAATGTTATCCATCTTTTGAGCAGACTCTAAGGAAGGATGATAACATTAAGGAGCTGGACACCATCCACAGAGAAAATGATGGAAAGCTGGACCATGAAACTCCAGCAGCAGAAACTGTTCTACTTGAAGAAGCTGAACCCCAGAATGTGGACTTTGGCAGAGAGGTAGAAGTGGCAGATATGGGAGGGTAATGGGGTGGGTACCTGGAAGATTAGGTCAAGAGAACTAAGATGTGCTTTTCAGTCACAGAACTCTAAATCTAAATGAAATGATAGATTTTCTTTAATTTGACTGATGTATTCACCACATAGAAATATCACCCAATAGCTACATCAGCAATATGTGTCATCTCTTTGTATAAATGACTTTATGCATTTAATAGTAAATAATGTTAGCATTTTTAGTGTACTTAAGTCTAGATTTATTGGCAAATATCTGTGATAGTATATAGTTTGGGAACATAATATTTATGTATGATCATTTCACTTTACTAATATTAAATATAGCAAGAATGCTTTGGAAAGCACTTTTCCTTATTTTGTAGCTTAAAAGAACAGAAAGTATTTTTTATGAAATGCTTTTCACACCTGAGTCAAATGGAATGAATTCTGAGGGAATGATGGATAAAGAAAAGCATGCAGATCAGGCACTTGAAGATATTCCATGCAGGTAAGAGCTAAAGAAGAAAGGGATTGGCTCCTGTTATGATTTATTTATGTTTATGTGTATGAGTGTTTTTCCTGCATGTGTATATGTACACCATGTGTGTATAGTGCCCACTGAGGCCAGTACTGGATTTAACAGATGATTGTGAGCTGCCATAAGGACAGAACCTGTGTTCTTTGTGAGAACAGCCAGTGCTCTAAACTGCTAAACCACCCCTTCAGCTCAGCTGATTCTTAAAAAATAGTGAGCTAAGCTAGGTATGGCAGTGCTCAGGAGGCAGAGCCAAGTGGATCTCTGAGTTTGAGGCCAGACTGGTCACAGAGTGCGTTCCAGGACAGCCAGGGTTATATAGAAAAACCTTGTCTTAAAAAAAAAAAAAAAAAAAAAGCT
Organism: Sigmodon hispidus; assembly: GCA_004025045.1. NCBI lineage: Eukaryota > Metazoa > Chordata > Mammalia > Rodentia > Cricetidae > Sigmodon > Sigmodon hispidus. The sequence continues at coordinate 78,769 of PVIH01003569.1, forward strand.
GTCTGGTGGTGGTGGTGGTACAAGCCTTTAATCCCAGCACTCAGGGGCACCTGGAGTTCTGTGAGTTAGAGGCCACCCTGGTCTTCAAAACAAGCTCCAGGACACCTACACAGAGAAATCCTATCTTGAAAAAGCAAAGCAAACAGACCAAAAAAAAAAAAACAAGGCTAGCTTCTGGATGAGAAGCAGTCTTTATGGATCTGGAGAAATGAATTAATTGCCTCCTGAACAAGCATGAGGACCTAAGATCATATCCCTGGTGTGCACATAGACATTAACACAGTGTATACACCTGTATACTCTGGGAGGCTGTGCAGAGACAAGTGGTTACCAGAAGCTCCTGCACTGTAGCTAAATCAAAGAGCTCCAGGTGCAATGAAGAGATCCTGGCTCAGAAAGTGTAAGAGGGAGAGCAGTAGAGAAAGAGACCCCATCCTGCCAACTCCACGTGCCTGCATACATGTACAAGCATGTGCACAACCCCCACCCACCCACAGCAGGTAATGCAGTGTATAATAGACTTTTGAATTCCTAATCCAAAAATTCTAACTTGCATTGTAAAAGAGTCAGAAAAGTTTTGGAGGCCTAACTCAATAAGTAATGGTATTAAAGTAGTAAAAACATGCTGTGGGCTGGAGAGATGACTCAGCAGTTAAGAGCACAGGCCATGCTTAGAGGGGGCTCTACTTGGATTCCCAGAACATGCTTGGTGGCTCAAGACTGGAACTCTCCTTCCAAAGAATCTAGTGTCCTCTTCTGGCCTAGGAGGGTACTGTGCGTGCATATGGTGTGCAGACATAAATGTAGACAGATTCATGTGAGGTTCCGCTGAAACACAAGTGTTAGAGTGGAGATCACTGAAGCTCAATAGGAAGGAAGCCTTCTTAGATGATTGTCTTTGATCTTCTTCTGTTTGTGTTTATATGAAGGAAAATAACTATTTATCAGAAAAACCTGGTTATGGCATCTTTTCTGTATGAGTAGGTGTGTTTGTTAGGAGAGGGTCTCAGGTAGCCCTGACTGGCTAGCACTCCCTATGAAATCAAGATGACCTTGCACTTTGATCCCCCTGCCTCCACCTTCCCTTCCATGTCCTGTGATTGATTTCAAGTTTGCAGCACACACCCAGCTCCTGTGTGGTATGAGTCTTCATTATAAAATCAAGTATGGAGACACATACCTTTGGTATCCGCATTTGGGAAGCTGAGTCAGGATGATCAGAATCAAGAACAGTCTAGGCCATGTAGTCAGGCCCCATATCAGAAGAATAAGGAGAAACTGGATGCTATCCTGCAGTTTTAACATGCCAGTCTGTTCTCATTAGCCCTCAAGAAGAAGTGGAGATCACAAATCATCGGGAGGAAGGCCACCCTGAAGAAGCACAGAGTCTTCATGAAGAGGAGGAAGCTCTTGCTTCTTTTGAGCCACCCCCTGAGGTTCCTAGAGAGAGTCAAACCACAGGTACATTCACACTTCATGCCTCGATTAGTGGGTGCTTCTCCACCAAGGGCTACCAAGCCTCCCAAGGGCTCACTGCAGCACCAACTACAGGTGACAGCTTTGCCATGAACATGATAAGCCTCAGGTGTGAGCTTGCCCCAAGAAGGAACCAGCTGTCCCTGCAATGCCTCCCAGGCATGGGACTCAGAGGATTGGTTTTCAATCATGACATGCTGAACTATTTCTAGAAAGATCCTAGCATGGTGACTCTTCTGCAGTTCCTGTACTCTGGAGGTTGAGGCAGTTCAAGGCCAACAAGCACTAACTTAGCCATGACCTTGTCTCAGAAATCATCAGGCTGGAGAGATGGTTCAGTGCTTAAGACCATATACTGCTCTTAGAGTTTTGCACCACATCCTGTGCCTTGAGCACCTGAGATCATTCGCACCTACTTCTACACAGACATACACATTTGTTTGTTTATTGTTTTTGAGACAGAGTTTCTTTGTATAACATACCTGGCTATCCTAGAACTGTCTTTATAGATGAGGCTGGCCTCAAACTCACAGAGATCCACTGCCTACTGTGCCTTCCTAGTGCTGGAATTAGAGTGTGCCACCACACCCAGCTTCATAAAAAAAGTCTTTTTTTAAGAATTACCTTTCTACATGGAGATCTTTGGTGCCAGCAGGCCTGGACTATTGGAAACCACAGCCTGATATTTTGTTACCTGACACTACAGTTACAAGATTACCACTTGCTCCTGCCTGGCTGGTTCCATGCTGCACACTGGGAGTGCAGTGGGTTAGTATTCCACTGTCCATAGCATATAGAGAGAGGACGGTTTGATGCTATTCTGTCCTCTTGTGTGTTTTGTGTGACTGTGGGAGTGGAAACTTGGCCTTCACGTGCAAGTTCTTCACTCCTGGGCTTCAGCCACAGTTTTCTCCTGGTTTGAGCCCCTTTTTCTTCTTTCTGTCAGAGTTTTGGAGGATTAAAGTTTGTGTTAGGCATGCTTTTAACCTATTTGCTGAGGTTGCTGCTTCTTTTTTGAGGGGGTCTCAAGACAAGAGTTTCTCTGCCCTGGATGTCCTGGAATTCACTCTGTAGACTAGGTTGACTTAAAACTCAGAGATCCACCTGCCCCTCCTTGCTGAGTGCTGGGACTAAAGAGTGCACCACTGCTACTAGCCTCCTACATGTTTGCTGCTTTTACTCTGTAAGCAAGACAGTTCCAGTCCTCTAACCTCACACTCTCATGGCAGCCTGATACTGAAGGGTAACACCAGGGACGGCCATTCTTAGGAATATGTCTGTGTGAACCATGTTCCCTTGTGAGAAGTCATCAACTAATGACAAAGCATTGAACACAGGAATTGTTACTCTGTAATCAACAGAGCCACTCTGCCATTGTATAGTCTGGATCAGAATGCTGTGGTGTAACCCTGCAACATTACCATCTCTTTGGTATTTAGCTGCATGTACCAGAAAAGACACAACAGGACCTCTGACCAATAGCTGAGACCTGGCCTCAAAGCAGGAAAGGAAAGAATGGCTGGGCATGCCTTTAATCCCAGCACTCTGGGAGGCAGGGACAGGCAGAGCTCTGAGTTCCAGGCCAGCCTGATCTGCAGAGCTAGTTCCAGGACAGCCAGGGCTATGCAGAGAAACCCTGTCTGGGAAAACCAAAGGAGAAAAAAGTCTGGCTCCACCCAACCCGGTGCCATTGTGAGGAGTACATCATCAGGAGCCACTTGGAGAGCCACTGGTGTCTTAAAGATGTCGTCTTCTGGTCTCTGAAGTGGAGAGGTGACTCAGTGAGGAAAGGCACTTAGCACCAAGCCTGACAACCTCATTGAATTTCTAAGCTATCTACTGATCCCACAAGCGCACACACTCTAAATATTAATTAGCTTTGTTCAAAACAATTTATGTGTCTATGTGTGTGTGTGTGTGTGTGTGTGTGTGTACTTATCTTCTGTTTTCTTGGTGTATTTTAGTGAAAAGTCTGTCCCTGTCTCCTGAGTCCTCCGCATCACCAGATCCGCCCACTCCGCCAAAGCTCACAGAAGGATCGCATTTCATGTGTGTGTAGTCTCAGAAGTATGTGTTCTCCTTCTCTTTGGTTCCTTGTGTTAGGAGTGTTTTACTTGAATTGTGTTCATTTGTTAGAATAGTAGGTACAAGTGAATTAACTCTGGACTGTGCACTGCCAGAGCACCAGGCCCTGTATCTGACGCCCAGACAGTAGCTCAGGTTTCTCAAATTGGCCTTGGGGAGATTCGGTCAATGACTGTTTTTTCTCAGTCTCTCAGCCTGTGCCAGACCTTCTTGCAGCCCTAGCTGTGCTCTGGCCTGACTCCCAGCCCATGCTCAGGGCTGAGGATGAGTTTGCAGTCATTTCATGCTCACAGGACAATGTTGGGTATTTAGTTTGGCACCTCTGCACAGGTGAATAAGCTTTGTAGAAATTGGTGATGCTGTAGTGTGCAGTGCTGGGCTGCAGTCAGTGGTGAAGCACTGGAATCCCAAACCCCGGCTGGAGGCCAGGATACAGAGAAGGCCTTTCTCACAGCACCCTTTAGACTGCACTTTTAGAATAGAGGGTAATTTTCTGAGTTGCTACTTCCTTTGTTTTGTTTTTACTATTATGTGATGTATGTGTGTGCCAGGCAGGAGTGTGCCACACCAAGTGTGTGAAGGCCAGAGGACAGCTATATGGAGCTGGTTGTGGGATTTGACCTTGGGCTATCAGGTGTGGTGTAGCACTGCTAAGCTATCTCACTGACTCCCAGGGTCAGATGGTGTAGCACTGCTGAGCTATCCCACTGACTCCCAGGGTCAGATGGTGTAACACTGCTGAGCTATCTCACTGACTCCCAGGGTCAAATGGTGTAGCACTGCTGAGCTATCTCACTGACTCCCAGGGCCTGGTGGTAAAAATATAGACATTGCTTCCTTTACCCATAGTTTTGTGCTTTGAAATCAATAGTTTTCTTTTCCTGAAAAACTAGAGCGACAATTGGTATTCCCTTTCTATGTTTTTTCAGCATCTACCACCTCTTAACAATGCTGTGAGCTTTTAAGTTACCACAATTTTCCAACAGTCATAAGCGGTAACACAAACAGTCAGAATTTAACCTGGCCATTCTCAAAACAGGGCCTGTTGTCTGGAATCTGTCTTCACTCTCACTTTTAAAAAAAAAAAAAAAAAAAAAATTTATTTTTATTTTATGTGACTTGGTGTTTTGCCTGCATGTATAACTGTGTAAGGGTGTCAGATCTTGGAATTACAGACAGTTGTTAGCTGCCATGTGATGCTGGGAATCAAACTCAGATCCTCCAAAAGAACAGTCAGTGCTCTTAACCGCTGAGCCATCTCTCCAAACCCTTTTTTTTTTCTTAAATATGTCACTCTCACTCTTATAGTAGCTCTTCTCTTAGTTCAGTGCTATCCACTTTGATTTGAGGCTGTATATGTAGAGCCTTAACACATCTCAACAGAAGCTTTAGTTGAGCTTCTGCACTGGGCTGAGATGCTTGTCAGAGTTAGGAGTGACCTGTTATTACAGGTGTCTGTGTCTTGCCTTTCTCACTCACTAACCTCTTTGTTTATACATGACACTAGTGACACAATAACACTAGACAAGGGCAGAATAAACAAGCACATGTGGTCTAATGGATGGATATACTTATATTAGTGAAGAGATGGCTATTGAGAACCATTCACAGGACCAGGTGTGAGGATACACGTCTTTAATACACATCTTTAATTTTAATCTCATCACCTGAGAGGCAGACACCAGTGGATCTCTGTGTGAGTTTGAGGCCAACCTGATGCTTATATCATGAGGTCCAGGATATAGACATGTAGCGCAGTTGGTAGAGCACATACCTAACATACATGAAGAGTCTGGGTTCAGTTCCCAGCACCTCAAAGAACCAGACATAATGGTTGTATTAATGTTTTGTTGCTGTGAAAAGAAACCATGGCCATGGCAGCTCTTGTAAAGGAAAACATTGAGGTGGAAACTTACAGTTCAGAGGTTCAGTCAATTTACATCAGGCAGACCTGATGCTGACAAAGGCGCTCCTACATATTGAACCACAGTCAACAGGAAGTGAACTGAACTAGCATAGTTTGAGCATAGGAGACCTCAAAGCCCACACTCATAGTAACAAACCTCCTCCAGCAAGGCCATATCTCCTAATAATGTCACTCCCTATGAGACCATTTGCTTTCAATCCAATAATCCCAGCCTTTGGGAGGAAGAGGCAGGAAAAATTCAAGGTCATCCTTGACTAAACAGTGAATTCCAGACCAGCCTAAGCTTCATGAGGATCTATGTCAAAACAAGAAGCCATTCACATGAATATTTGCCTTACTAAACAGGCATAACTTATGGAACAATAACTATTCCTCGGACTGTAAAGATGGCTTAGAGGTTAAGAGCACTGACTGTTCTTCCAGAGGTCCTGAGTTCAATTCCCAGTAACCACATGGTGGCTCACAACCATCTATAATGAGATCTGGTGCCCTCTTCTGTATACTGTATACATAATAAATATTAAAAAAAATAACCATTCCTCTAACAGAGGATGGTCATAGTTTAAGATTAGTCAATTTGGTAACTTGTTACTAGATTTTATATTTTAACTTTTATTTCAAGTGGCCTTGGTCATTACATCCAGGCACACTTATCACCAGATGAGAATTCTCATCTCCTGTTATGTGACCACCACATAGAGCTAACCTATGGTACATATGCTGTTTCTACTTACACTTTACCATTGTGTCTATCATGTTTTTCTGTACTTGTTGTTTTTGGCAGGATATAAGGATCCTCACAAGTTAAGAGCATTGGCTGCTCATCCAGTGGTCCTGAGTTCAGTTCCTAGCAGTCACATAGTTGTTCACAGCCATCTGTAGTGAGGTCTGGTGCCCTCTTCTGGCCCGCAGGCATACATGCAGGCAGAACACTGTATATATAATAAATACTTTTTAAATAAAAAGAATCCTCTCAAATGCTGCTGCTGTTGGGATGGCTCAGTAAATTAGTTCAAATTATAGTGAAGTCAGGCAAAGCTATGCCTACTTTATTGACCTGTTCAGCAACAAATATGAGGCATTCTTCTGAATTGCTATTTAATTGCTTTACATTTTTTTGCATTCTCTGTTGGACTTAAGGAAGTGAAGAAAGCACCCTTCTGTGTGTTCTGTGTTAGGGATTTCCAGGCCTTAGTTACATTAGTCCATTACCATTCATTAGCTTTGCAGATGTCAAAAGTAATTTCACCTCTCTTAATTTTCAGCTGCACTGCCGTCTCTTGAGAGCACACAGAGCTGAAGTTGTGGACCTCAGCGATGTAAGAAGATGTTGTACAGTATACCTTAAATCTATGAAATTCATAGTTCTGATGCTTCTGACCACAGAGCATCGTTTTATCACCTTTGGAAAATGTTATTCCAAAATAGCTTTAATGGCCCATATGTGCACTCCGTAGTCTCAAGGTCACCATCCTCCACCAGCTTGCTGCTATGAGTTCAGAGCACACCATCATGGTGCTTCCTCCCATGCGCTCCATCCAGAGCTTGCCTAGTTGCAGTTCCCAGATTTGGATGCTTAAGTCTCGGTGAATTTATGTTTCTTTGGCTTTTCAGCAAAGCTATACTTTCCTGTGAAGCTTGTTTTCTTTTCCTTTTTTTTCCTTCCCATTTTGGCTACTGCAGTGCTTTGTTTGACACTTGATTTGTAAAAATTTTATATAAATATATTTAAAATGTGCCATTTTATTACTGCTAAGTGAAGTATGTCCTGTTTTCTGCTATAATTCTTCCTCAGTCAGATTGCAATGTCAGCAGTTACCGCCATACTCTGTCAGCTTCAACACAAATGCTATTGCGTAGCTTTTCTTTAAAAAGCAAAACAATTACAAGTGTAGGGATTTTGAAGTACTGGACTTTTACATGGTTGGAATAGATGTGTACAGCAATAAGCAGGCTTTTAGATCCAGTGCTTGGTTTGTGTACAGATGTAATTATGTTCATTGTGTAGATGTTATACAATGAACACATGTAATAAAGGCTGCATACTATAGTTCAATGCAAATGTTCATAACTCATTTCTTTTTTATCATGTTAAATAAATGTTGATGTTCTTAAATCACTTGTTTTAGAATATTTTTTCCCTCCCTCCTAGCCCACCCTCCCAGGCTTCACTATGTAGCTCTAGCTTTGAAAGACAGCCTGCCTCGCTGGCCGTGGTCATACCTACTTCATGACACAGTGTAGACCACCATGTCATTGTTCTGACTTCCCATAAATTCATCAGCTTATCACCAAGGGGCAGAAAAGTTTCCATGTCTCCAAGCTGCAGTCCCAGAGTGCTTAGAGAGTGAACATGGGGGGAGGGGCAGACAGGGCTGCTTTTCTGCCATGGGGAACTAGACACTGTTTCTCGTGAGTGGGGCCCTCAGAGATGGTTTCTTTAGAATACATTCTTTGCAGATGTTCACGCTCTTCAGAATCAATTACTTTTCCTTCCTCCCCAACCTTTTGTTCATACTATATATTGTTCCCAGAGTACAAGGAAATGCAATGCTTTCTGGATTCCCGTGCAGACCACGTTGACATTGGTCAAGTCAGTCCCCCACTCCATGATACACTAAAGAGGATTTAGAGTTAATTCAAAATGCAGATGAATAAAAATGCATGCACTGCAGATGGAAACAAACAAAAATGTGTTTAGCTGGAGTCTGTAGGCCAGTAAAAACAGGTCAGAAAAGTGTTGCAAGCCCAGCATCTGTAAACACAATACCTTTGTGTAACAGTGTCAAACAAAAGTCTCAGACTATGCTCCCTCAGTCATAACATGATAGAAGGGAGCTTTGCCATGATGAGAGATGATTTGTTTTTCTCTGAGGATTCTCTGGGCTTTTTTAAGTTTTAAGGGTTTTGCTTGGGGGGGTGTCTCTTTTTTTAAGACTTGTTTATTATCTTCAAGTGTATTTGTGTACATGAGTTCAGGATCCCACCAAGGCTGTAGACATCAGATCCCCCTGAAACTAAAGTTACAGGAAGTTGTGAGCTACTGTTAATCCCACAGTGAGAATTAAGACCACTACCACAATTTTGAGCAAAATGAAGCAAGCTTTAATTAAATACTAGCCAGGATGATGGACTCCAGCCAGCACCATTCTAGGGTTCCCAAAAAATGGCCATGAGCTATGTTAGTTAGGTGCTTATAAAGGTAAACCCATAAGACTAACTACTTTCCACGTCCATCAACCTGGGGTAAGGATACATCCTGATGCATTTCCTGCCCAATTACCCCTCCTCTCTCCTTGCAATCAAGCACATCTGATGCATCTGGGTCAACCAAACTTGTTTAAAGAAGTGAAAACATGTGACTTGTTATCCTAAGTCCTTGGCAGCCTCCAGCATCTCAGGAACTATCTGTCCTTGGGCAAGGAGCTACAGGTTAGAGATATTTTTGTTTCATGGATCTCTTTGGCGCCGTAATTAAAAGTTAAAACATAATTTTGGCTTTCATACTGCCTGACATGGGTCCTGGTCACTGAACTTGGGTCCTTCAGAAGAGCAGTATCCTTAATCCCTGACATCTCTCCACACTCTACTTATTTTATCTTATCTGTATATTTCTAAATACGTGTACACCATGTGTGTGAATGTGCTCTTGGTTAGAAGGGCTTTAGATCACGTTAAACTAGTTTCTAGTGATTGTGATCGGCTCAGTGTGGGTGTTAGGACCCAAACCTCAGTCCCCTAGAATAACAGCAAGTGTTCTTAACCTGAGCCAGGCTGCTGGCCCCTCCCCACAAATTTTTACCAGGTGAAGTAGTTCATGCAATTTCTGTAAATCATGTTGTGAAGCATATCTAGCAGAATCACTTCTGACTTTGCCTTCACCACCCACATGCTAGGATTGTAGGCCTGCACCACCATGACCCATTTTATGTGTTCCTGGGGAACAAACCCAGTGCTTCCTGAATGCCAGGTAAGCACTCTGACTACTGAGCTGTCTGTGTGCCCTAAATGCCCTAGTCCAGTCACCCACCGAATGCAGAAACTTTTTTGTTATACTAAAGTACTTCCTGTGGAGTTTTCCCAAAATTTCTCTGAATTCATCGTGTGCTGGTTGGGGTGACACAGGTACTTTACAGAGTTTCGATGCCATCAGTCTCTTATCTAGTTTACTTTGTAATCTGTTGTGCACATGGAATTGAGTTAATTATCACCAGGAAAGGTTTCCCCAAATTGTTTTGTGCTTAAATACGCCTAAAATAAACTATTCCGTGTCAGACTCCCAAAGTTTGAACCAACACTTGCTACTTAGTTGTGTTAAAGCTACCTGTCCTCCTGTCTTCCTCGGCTGACAGTTGCAGAGGTCTCTTTCTACCAGTCTTACCCAGGTGCATGAATGGAGAAGTCAATGTTACTCTTCTGTTCCCATTTTAGCATATGTGCTGCCAAAGCAGGTACAAAAGTGCTGCTTAGTGAAAGGGAGATTAGGTTCTTGAGGAGAGAATGTAAGCTTTTACAAAGCTTTGGTTTCAAGTTGTTTCAGGTAGGTGAGAAGATAATACTCTTGCTGCTTTTTCTAACAAACTCTGTCCCCCTGAGGGGCTACACCCAGCTTGCCATACTCCACCCATGCTGACTCTTTTTGCTGCCTGCTGGATCTTGCCTTCAAAGATGACAAATTACCCATGTGTGAAGCCCAACCTTGCTGACATGCCAAACAAGAAACCTTTCAGCAGGAGAAATTGCTCTGGGGTGGTGTGTGGTGGGGTATGCCTATAGTCCCCAAGCTTCAGAAGTAGAAATTGGAAGGTCAAGTACACACACACAGAGGAGATTACCTAGAATCAGCTATCAGGGCTTTGGGGTTACTTGCACCTTGGCTCTGAAACTCCAAACATCCCTCAGTTTCCACAGCCCTCTAACAAGAACTTAGAACCTGAAGATGGGCTCAGAACTGCAGAGAAGACAGATTCTGCCCTGCCCCCACACTCTCGGTATTTCATTTGTGTATATGTGCCACATGTGTGCAGAATATATAGACCTACAGAGGCCAGAAGAGAGCATCAGATCCACTAGAGGCTGGTGTCACAGGAGGTCATGATGTGTTTAACACAGGTGCTGTGCTCCAAACTCCAGCCCTTTGAAAGAGCAGCAAGGGCTTTTCAAATCTCTGAGCCACCACTTCAACTTCTCATTTATGCATTTCGATTTGGAAAAATGGCTCCCTCATTTTTCCTGGAATCCAGAAAACCATAGCAGAAGGTGTTTGCTTCCACCAAAGCCATTAAATTATGTCATCACCTGTCACCAAGTGCCTTTCCACCATCAGCTATTTGACATGTGCACTCCTTGAAGGTGTCTGCCAGGACCCTCTCTTGTCTCTTGCTTCTCTTCCCTGTTCTCTACCTGTCGGTCTGTCTGTCTGCCTGCCTGCCTGCTTGCCTCTCTCATATACCCACTCTAACATGACCTCCCCCCCACCCCCAATAATTCTGTTGTACATGGCATAGTTGCTTAGTGGCATACCTTGGCAGGGCCCAACGAAGGTACTCACTTCTACTGTACAAAGTCTACTTGGTGTTATAATAAAAACCTGGAGTCAGATATTGGGGAAAAGCTGAAAGATCAGAGAGACAGGAACAAGCCACAGCCACTTCATACCCAGGCAACTTCTCAGGTTGAAAGGTTTCATCCTGTCTCCATGAGTCTTTAGACAGAAGAGGGGAAGCAAAACCAAGCACAGACCATACTGGAAGGGGTGAATTCTGTCTCCTGTGTGAGAGAGAGAGACAGAGAGAGTTCCTGAAGTAAAGGTGTGTGTCACTACTGCTTGGATCTGTTTCTCTTTTGGACCAGATTAATCTTATAGCCCAGTGTGGCCTTGAACTCACAGAGAGGATATAAGGATATATAAGGATATAACACATCTTTGCATCACTAAACAGATGTTCCACAGCATAAACAAATGTAACACCTCTCAAAATAATATTCTACAACAATGTCCCATTGTGCCCACACTCAGGAGAGCTAAATAAGAATTCTTTTTTAGCTGGCAATCCAGAACAGGCTCTTGCCTTTGGCATTGAAATATAGGAGTAGAACTTGTTTGTTTGTTTGTTTGTTTGTTTGTTTGTTTGTTTGTTTTTCAAGGCAGTGTTTCTCTGTATAATAGTCCTTGTAGTGGAACTATGTTCTGTTACATTGTAAATGATTGTCCCACCTACTGGCTTAATAAAAATGCTGATTGGCTGAAGGCAGACAGGAAGTGTGGGTGGGGCTACCAAACTAAGAAAACTCTGAGAACATTAAGAGCAGAGCAGAAGGGAGCTGGAGAGATGGCTCAGAGGTTAAGAGCACTGACTGTTCTTCCAGAGGTCCTGATTTCAATTCCCAGAAGCCACATGGTGGCTCACCACCATCTATAATGACATCTGGTAACCTCTTCTGTATACAGTATACATAATAAATAAATAAATAGATAAATCTTTAACAACAAAAAAAAAAAAAAGCAGAGCAGAGCAGAGAGATGCCAGAGAGACGCCAAAATGTGACACCAGCAAACACAGAGGAAAGAAGCTGAAATGCTGCTCTGAGAAAAGATAACAAGCCCATGGCTAAACAAGATAAATATCATGGGTTAGTTTAGGAGTAAAGAGTTAATAAGTTATATGCCTGGGCACCAGGTTAATCAGCAACCAGAGTGTAATTAATATAAGTGTCTGTATGATTCTGTGGGACTGCAGATCTGCAGTTCTCGGCCCCGAGGCCAGGCCAGAAAGTCCAGGCCAGAAACCTCATACTACACGTTCTGGCCCTGGACCTCGATTTCTAAACCTGGCTGACCTTGAACCCACAGAGATTCACCTGTGTCTGCCCCCCAAGTGACTTATTTATTCTTATTTTATATGCATTGGTGTTTTGACTACATGAATGTCTGTGTGACAGCCTCAGATCCCCTGGAACTGGAGTTACAGACAATTGTGAGCTGCCATGTGGGTGCTAGGAATTGAACCCCAATCCTCTGGAAGAACAGCCAGTACTCTTAACCACTGAGCCATCTCTTCACACCCAAGTAGAACTTTTTTTAAAAGCAAGAACCACAATGACATTGTCAGTTGTACATTAGCAAAAATGTACAAAACATTTGTTTGGGCTATACATTAAGCAGATATTTGGTTATGCATTTGGGCCATGGTCCGTGTTATAGAAAGTCCAGAATATATTGCCAAGGCAGACCTGATTGTTCAGGAACTAGGGGCTAAGAAAAACACCTGAACAGACATAAAATAGAGTTAGGATAAGAAAATAACAAGATGGTGTTCCTTCCTTCACTTCAGGCCAAATCTCTAGAGTTCAAAATCAACCTGGTCTATATAAAGAGCCCCAAGCTATCTAGGGATACCTTGTGAGACCCTGGTCTACAGAGTGAGTCCCAGGACAGCCAACACTACACAGAAATTCTGACTAGTGTGGGGGGCAGGTAGGAATTGGGGAGACCCTAAAACAAATGGTAAATTAAAAAAAATTCAAAGATGAAATAGTTGCATATTCTTGTTTGTCTTTTTGTGATGGGGTAGAATGGACTCACTCTATATAATTCTCAACCCTATGACTCTCTAGTCCTGGGATTTCAGGAATGCACCACCATGCTTGGCTAACTGTCTTGTAGTCTGTAAGAATCTAAATCCAGAATGGTGACACCAGAATGTAAATCTAGCAGTTTCAAAGTAGAGGCAAGAAGGGCAAGAGTTTGAGGTTATCCTCTGCCATATAGTGAGTTTGAAGCCAGTGAAAGCTCCATACACCTGGTCTCAAAATAACCAAAAAGTCCAAATATGGACCAGTAACTTCAGTTTGTTGCCCTATCCTGTGAATGATGTCTTGGCTGGCCTCTCGAGACCCCCATGGTCCTGAAAATTCAAACAGAGGCAAATCTTCCAGCATTCCCACCCTGGTCCTGCTTTGTCATTTCAAATGATGCTGAAAGTCCTGGGGAACTTAAGGAGGCGGTGTATGCAGGATCTTAGCAGCACTCCTGTGAGACTTTCTGTATCTTTGCACTGATGGAGCAGTAGACACTGCCATCCTCTTCAAGGTCCTACCCCACCCCTACAGATGAGCCTAACAAACTCTCTATTAATGGAAACTGCTGGCTTCCCCCTCAGAGGCCCAATCTGAATGAACAATGGGGTCCCCAAACTTGTCAGGGCTTCTGTTAGGCCTCAGGTCTCTTCCCTAGCTAACCTCATCCATAATGCAGTAGCATGTGATTTGATGAAAGCCTGATTGATTCCCTCTCTTTCAAAGCAATCATGGGAATGAAGCAATTACACTTAATGACACAGAGGAAAGGAAACCACTCTGTTTGCATCTCAGCCCTACCTCAAGAAGATCATGTGGCTTTTGCATAATTTTGAGAAAGTGTATGACAATAATTTCCTAAGCCTTTTGTGTCCTAATTGAATCAACCTGTCCCAACAGCTCAGTTTCTGAAGCCAAAGTGTTCTTAAGTCATTGAATAGGAGGTTTCATAGAAGGACCTTGAAGTTCTGCAAGTGAACATGGACAGGACTGTGGAGGAACTTCACCATGGGCTCATCTTACAAGAAGGCACAGCAAGGCCAGCAAGATGGCTCAGGGGTGAAGGAGCTTGCTGCCAAGCCTGATGCCCTGAGTTTGATCCTTGGCATCCACATGCTAGGAAAGGAATGACTCCCACAGATTGTCCTCCAGCCTCCGTGTCTGTGCTGGACACACACACATACACACAACATAAAAAAAATTAATTTAAAAAATCAAATAGGGCCAGAGAAGTGGCTCAATGATTAAGAACACTTGCTTCTTTTGCAGAGAAGCTAAGTCCCCAGCACCCATGTGGTGGCTCACAACAGTTTGTGATGCCAGCTCCAGGGAAGTTGACAGTCTTCTGGCCTCTTCAGGGACTGTATGCATATGGCTCATACAAACAGGCACATACACACATACATATAACCTTGAAATTCTAAATTACGTCAGGGTAGTGGTGCACATCTCTGATCCCAGTACTTAGGAGGCAGAGAAGGTGGATCTCTAAGTTTAAGGCCAGCCCAGTCTATAAAATGAGTTTCAAGACAGCGAGGGAGGGCTACACAGAAAAATCTTGTCTTGAAAAAATTATATACAAAAAAATCAAATATGCAAAGAATTGATGGCCTCCTAGGCTTTTCTGTATTCTTTTTTTTTAAGTACTAAGGATTAAACCTAGAGCCTTGTACATGTTATACAAGCCCTAACCATGACCACTGCCTTTTTCTCAGTCTTTCAGTTCTGAGACAGGGTCTAGTTAAGTTGGCCTAGATGGACTTGATCTGAAATTCTTATGCCTCTGTTTTCATACTAGGATGACTCACCTATACCACTATTTATTCATTTATTTTTATTTAAACAGGGCCTCATGTTTACTAATCTCCACTTTCCTATATTCCTGAAGCTAGCCTTGACATTCTGATCCTTCTGCCTCCATCTCCTAGAAGCTGGATTACAGTATCAGGTACTAAGTATTGAATTCAGGTCATCATGCATGCTGAGTGAGGACTCTGCCATCTGAGTTATACCTCCATTCGTGACATTGTGTCATTTGCCTTGATCAGCATAGCTTAATGAAATCCCTGAAAATTGACTGTTTTGTTTTGTTTTGAGACAGAATCAATCTACATAAACCCTGGTTGTTTGACCTGGAACTCACAAAGATCCTCCTGCCTCTGCCACCCCATTGCGGGGATTAAAGGCATGCAACTACTGTTATGCCATGTCGTGAGCCCCAAGAGACCATCAGGTGTCCTAGTTCATACACAAAAGCAAAGAGGCTTTTTTTGAGCTTCAGCGTTCTGCCCACAGTGGTTGGACTGGGGAAACCTCAAGCTCAGTTATGGCAAGGTTTTTAAGGAGTAAGGGATGCAGGAGGGGTGGTGGTTCAGGATTCAGATGGGGGTTGAACTCCTGATTGGGCAGGAATAGGGTGGAGGGCAGCAGAAGACTTACCAAACAGTGACTGGTACTGCTGTTGCTGTAAGGAAACTGGCAACCTATATACAAGAGATATATGTAAGCTATCCTTAGTATTCTGGAGCATCTTGTACTTGTTTGTCTCAACGCTAATTGGTTCCCTAACAGGGTACAGTCTGACTTTTTTGGTTATTGTAAGGGTGAGGCCTGGTCCCAGTATTTTAGTCTGTAGCCTGTCATGGCTGCACTGATGTTAAGTTAGGATTCTTTACTACCACACTCAGCTGACCTGATATTTTGGACAACTTCTTGACTTAGATTCCATTAACTCAGAGCTCCAGAGGGCAGTGAATCACAGGTGATGCCACAATGCCAGTGTGCGAGTTTATGTATTTACACCAAGGCCTCAGAGACAGACCCTCATGCATGTTGGGCACATGCTGTGCAGCATTAATTCTTTTTCATTCCTAATGTCTCCATTAGATTAACCTATATTAAAACCATTTTACATAGGAGGGAAATTAAGTAATGTGCCCAAAGTCACAAAATAGTCCTAAATTACAAGAATGTCAAAATTTACACATTTGTTTTCTTTTAGTGACAGAAACTAGCTTTCTTTTAGTGACAGAAACTCCATTCCAAACTAGCTTTAAACCCACAAGTTAGCTCAGGATAACCTTGAACTCTTGATCCTTCAGTCTCTACTACCTCCAAAGTACTGGGGTTACAGATGTATGTCACTCACCACACTTAGTTTTACCCCATGCTAGAGCCAGGGCTTTCTGGCTCACTAACTACCTCCCTAACCCCACATTAATAGTATTAAGCTAAGCTACCCTTTGTATAAATACAAAAGAAGTTAATTTAACAAATAGTATATGTATGTACGTAAGTTCCATAGAAATATCTCAGATAGACTTACACTTTCTCAACAAAACCAAAACTAAGTGTTACTTGCCTTGACTAGAGAAGCCAGGAAGATGCAAATGAGGGAGTGAAGCCTTCTCATGTGGTTTTTCTCAGTTTAGATTAATGTGAATAAATTTTAAGTGGGGAAAGATAGGAAACTATAAATTTTTTAAATAAAAATTCAGAACAACAACAGTTGGAAGTTTGTGGATGTACATTGAATATATGTCTACAACATGTATTTAAGCCACTATAGGCAGCTGTGTATGTGTCTGTCATTTCTAACTGGATCAGAGGAAAAAGGATATTGTCCAAGAAAAGGTTATTGTTAAACACAGGGATGAATGAGCACTCAGGCACATTTTAAAGCCATTTAAAAGTCTTTATTCCAGCTGGGTGGGACTACACCCAAATATTCAGGAATCTAGGTACAGCTCTGGGTGTCCAGAGCACAGGGTTATTGAGGCAGAAACCCCACATCCTGGGGTTGTGGAGGAAGCTTTGTATAAACCAGAGATTTAGCAAAAGCTAAGATAAGCAGTTAGCTGGAGGGGGTTCTGCAAAACCATTTAACAGAAGTTAAGTTACCTAGGACAGCCTGACCTTGGGTTCCTAGAATAAAGAGGAGCAATTTCCATGGCATTCTCCATCAAAGAGATCAAATTCTAGTTAAAACTGAAATGGCAGGAAACACTGCAGCACCTTGCCCTGTTCCAACACCCCAGGGAAGATTCTAGACTACAACAGCAAACCATCTTCAACTAGAGATTCCTAATTCATCTGTTTAATTTTGCAAGATTAAGGCAAAAGCAAAATTGCCCTGTGTTATTTAATCTACCTGCATTAGTATTTCCCTGGCAAGAATCTAAAAAATCTTATTAGTTCAATTACTGAACTTTAGATTATATCAGGCATAACCATTTCCCCTGAGTCCCAATTAAATAAGGCTGAACCAACTTTCTGCCAACAGCCTTTGTGGGGTGTGTGTGTGGGGGGGGTGTCACCATTGCATTATTCTACATACCCTGAGAAAATATGGTCTTTTAAAGTTTTGTTTTGTTTCGTTTTGTTTTAGTTTTTACTTTATGGGTATGAATACTTTACCTGCTTGTATATTTATATACCTCATTTATGCCTGGTACCTACAGAGGTCAAAAAAGGACATTAGATGCCCCGCAACAAGAGTTAGAGAAGGTTGTGTACCACTGTGTAAATACTGGGAATCGAACCTGAATCCTCTGTAAGAACAACATATACACTTAGTCACTGACCCATCTCTCTGGCCCCATAAAGATTTTATTTTTAATATCTATGTGTATGTGTGCGTGTCTGAATGAATGTGTGGCTTATGGGTACCGACGCCTGTGGAGACCAGAAGGGGCTTTGGAGTCTCTGAGCTGGAGAGACACCCCATTACGAAGCACTGACTGACATGGAAGCTGGAGAATGAACTGGTTCTCTGCAAGAGCAGTACATACTGCCAAGCCATTTCCTCTTGAGCCCAAATAGCTTTAAAGAGTGAAATCTCTGAAATATATATTTTTTGGACTCCTTGGAAAATGGTTCCTGAATTTAAAAGGGAGCGGAAAGAAACTATGAAATCATTTTAAATAAATTTGTTCAGCTGAGGAAGAGCTGGCTCATTTTCCACGTGAGCTGCCAAATTCACCAGCCGTGGGTGGGTGGGTGGGTGGGGGATCTTACTCCTATTTTTTTACTTCATGTGCTATTCTGAAACTACAGTCTTAGGGAAATGAAAATTTCCATTTGGAGATTATATTCTTCAGATGGATTTAATTTTTATACCATTTGACCAAATCAATCAGACAAGGCTTAGAGGATGGGTTTTTTCACTCTCCTACTGTGAGGAGCTGTGAAAGCAATGTTCTTTTCTGAGTTTAGAAGAGTCAGTTTAGTGAGGGATGCATTTCTTGTGAATTCTGTACCTAATCACCTTTGGGGTAATCGTGAGCAATAACTGTGTTATGTCTCCTAAAAAGCAAACTCTCCAAACCTTGCCTGTTGTAAGCTTCTAAAATAGAAAGTTTCCCCAGATTCTCTGCTGAAGATGCCCAGGGACCTGCTACTGGACACTAGCCTTCATGTCCTGTCTTCATAAATGTGCATGAGTAAGACCAGGAGCGGGAGAAGCACATCAGGAAAAGCTAGTGGTTCACTTCCGTTGCCGAGTCTCCGGTTTCTCACCACACGCTAATTCCTGGTCAGAGCGAGTGAAAGGATTTACTGTCAGACAGAGCTGAAGCCTGGGAAGCTTAACAAACTACTTACTGCATTTTCGTAGCCGGGGCTCACTGTCAGGAGTCAGTATTCTCCGTGTGTAAGGGAAGCTGGAGTGAGAACCTCAGGCCACTTCAATACGTCTTAGTTTGTTTGTTCCTTTAGTAATCCACAGAGCTAGGACTTCCTGGCTGACAAGTGGCATAAATGGAAGACTCAACTGTTAGAGACAGAGCCCACATTGTGTGTCTTCCAGATGGAGCTGATCTAAGAGCTGGCTATCCCAAAGCCTCTGTGCCCACCAGCTGACTGGCTCAATCCATTCCTCCCCAGCCCTAACCAAAACTTTCTGGGCTCTTCACCACATCTTGGCTCAGGAAAGGTGTTTGGTTTTATTGACTTATTCATTTTTAGACACTGTCTCACTATGCAGCCCTGGCTAGGCTGGATCTTGCTATGTAGACTAGGCTGGCTTGTAACTTACAGAGATCCTCCTGTCTCTACCTTGGAAGTGCTGAGATCAAGGATGTGTGTCACCATGCCTGGCTATATATGTTAAGATTTTGTTCTGTTAATTTAGATTTGTTTGTGAGTATTTCGAGTGTATGTATGTGTACCCCCATGTGAGCCTGTGCTGGGGAATGTCTGAAGAATTGCATACTCTAGAGCTGGAGTTACAGATAGTTGTGAGACAGACACCCAGTATGGAAATTAGGAACTGATCTCTTGTCTGCTTTAAGAGTAATAAGTACTTTTAACTATTTGGCCATTTCTCTAGTCCCAAGTAACCAGGAAACAACTTTGGAATAAATATAAATGCCAGCTATGGCCACAGTTGTCCAGTTGTCCAAGATGCTGAGGAAATCAGGACTCTTTCTGCCTATATGTATCTGTCGCTCTGGGCTGTGATCCAGGCCTCTCACTCCCAACTCAGGAAATGAGAACAGGAGAACCAGGAGTTTACAAACATCCTCAGCTACACTGAATTATAGGCCAGCCTGGGCTACTTAAGACCTTGTCTAAAAACAACCAAAACAAAAAGAATTCTGGAGCTGGAAACATCTGAAAGAAAACTCAAAGCATGGCCTTTAAGAAATCATTCAGGAAGGGGCTAAAATTGTAAGACTCTGCATTGGAAGAGAGCACAAGTGCTAAAAGTGAGAGTTTGCTTTGAGTAAACTAACTTTTGTTAGTTAGGTTACACTTCAGTTCGTGAGTGGATGATTAAGTTCACAGAGAACCCTGAAACAATACCCATTTAGAAAGAGATGAACTTTTAGACAGAAGAGCTATTTAGAAGTCAGTCAATGGAGCTGTGGGTGGTGCGTAGGTCCATAATCCTAGCACTGGAGAAGCAGATGCAGAATAGGCAGTTTAAAGCCAGCCTGAGCTATGTACAACAGAGTTCTGCAGGCTATGTCTGTATATCTGGGGAGATGTTTTTACTCTAGACTGAATACTGATTGCAGACCAGTTAAGTGGTCCTTTATAAGTCTAGCTTGGTGAACCTATGAGCTAATTGTGGTTACTTACAGGAACACGTGTGACTCAGACAGCTGCATCAGTGGAAAATCCACATCAGCATATGAGTGAGATCTCACAAAAGCTGTAGCTCTGGAGATTCCTGCACATCTTACAGGCAGCTCCACAGAGGAGTATCCCCCTAAGCTACAGTAACCTTGTCGGGCAGCTTTGGGAGACTTTTAAGTTTCTAAGTTTGGGGGGATCTTGCAAGGTGCATGGACTTCTCACCTTCCTTCAGCTGGGAATGTTTAAATTAGGTGATAACTACCCAATTTGTACACAAGAAATGCAAGTCCAAGTTTGAGTTTGGCCAGCCTTGACTACATAGGACCCTGTTCCAAAACAAAAACAATTAAACCTTGAAGACACAGCCTTTTTCTAGGCAGCAGGTCTTCAGTACTCAGATTGCTAACCTGTATGGAGGCCCAGCCAAGCAACAGCTTCATGGATAGAAGTAGAAGTGTTGAGACAGACTTTAGTTCTCTCTCTCTCTCTCTCTCTCTCTCTCTCTCTCTCTCTCTGTCTGTGTGTGTGTGTGTGTGTGTGTGTGACTTTCTCAGACTGTCATCCCCCAAATCATAATATGGACCATGGAAACTTTTATTAAGAATTCCCACTTTTGCTTATGCTCCTTTCTAGCTAGCTTTACCTTACAGTAACTTGTTTCTCATATGGTATCTATGTTTCGCCTCAGGGCTTTTTACGTTCCTCTCTCCCTCCTTCCTCTCTCCCTCCTTCCTTCCTCCATTCCTTCCTCCCTTTTTTCCCTATGTCCTACTTTCACTGTTTCCTGCATGTCTGGCTAGCTGCCTCTTCCTCCTACTTATTCTCTCTGCCCACCAGCCCTGCCTATCCCTCTATTGCCTAGCTGTTAGTTGTTCAGCATTTTATTAGACCAATCAGATACCTTAGGCAGGCAAAGCAATACATCTTTACTACTTTAAACAAATGCAGAATAAACACATGTAACACATCTTTACATAGTTAAAGTAATATTCCACAATGTGTGTGCATGTGGTGTGTGTCTATATGTGTGTGTTTTGAGACAGGGTTTCTCTGTGTAGCCCTGGCTGCCCGGCAATTCACTCTGTAGATCAGGCTGCTCTTAAACTCATAACAGAGTTCTGCCTGCCTCTGTCTCTGCCTCCCAAGAGCTGGGATTAAAATGTACCAGTACAGCCCTGAGATTTTAGTTCTTACCCTGTATTGAGCCAAAAGACCTCTTGAACTCTTATCTAGAGCATTTCTGCACTTCTAAATGGATATTCTATTAATCTTTACCTCATAAAGTTCAGAAAATTATACCAGCTAATTCAGGGAGAGAACTTAGATGAATTCCTGGCACAAAAGAGCACTGGCTGTTCTTCCAGAAGACCTGGGTTCAATTCCTAGCACCCACATGGCAGTTCACAATTGCCTGTAACTCCAGTTCCAGGGGATCCAACTTCCTCACACAGACATAAATACAGACAAAATACCCATGCATATGAAAAAAAGTTTTCAAAGGCAGCAAAGATATCAAACTCTCTATGTAGATAGGATGCCCTTGAATTTCTGGTCTTCTTTCTTCCACCTCCTAAGTGTCAGGATTACAGATGGATATACCTTACATAGCTAGCCAGGCATGTGTAGTGTGCCCTACACTGGACTGTATCTGTCCCATGACAAAACCTTTTTGAAGTCACAAAAAAGCTTTTAGTGGATTCTCAAAGGCCCAGGAATGTGACATTATACATTTTCTGGGCATAGTAGCATATGTCTCTAATCCCAGCATTTGGGAAGGAAAGGCAGGAGGAGCTCTGGTCTATAGAGAGATAGCTCAGCAGTTAAGAGCATTGACTGTTCTTCCAGAGGACCTGAGTTCAATTCCCAGCATCCACATGGCAGCTAACAACTGTCTGTAATTCCAATATCTGACACCCTTACACAGTTATTCATTCAGGCAAAACACAAATTCACATAAAATAAAAATAAATATTAAAAAAAAGACCATGTCTCAAAAAGACAAAACTGGGACTTCTGAGATGGTTCACTGTGTAAAGGTACTTGCCACTGAGGCTGCTGACTGAAGTTTAATCTTGGAAACAACACAATGAAAGGAGAAAACAGACACCAGAAACACACACACACATACACAATTCAATTCCTGGTTTAAAAAAAAAAATTCATGGTGAGCATGGCAACATAAGCTTATAACCCAATCACCCTTGAGGGAAATTGGGAAAATAGAATTTCCATTGGCACCTATATTCTCTCTCTCTCTCCTCTCTCTCTCTCTCTCTCTCTCTCTCTCTCTCTCACACACACACACACACACACACACACACACACACACACACACACACACACACACACGGTGGTACATACATTTAATCCCAGAACTCTGCAGGCAGAGGCAGGTGGATTACTGTGAATCTGAGGCCAGCCTGGTCTACAGAGGGAGTTCCAGGACAGCAGCCAAGACTACACAGAGAAACCCTGTGTCAAAAACCAAAACAAAATAATTCAAAAGTGGTTCTGGAACCAGGATGACCTTGAACTCTGAAATTAGCTGGCATCAAAGGCATGGCCACCACTGCCTGGCTGACCTATTTCAATTTTAATTACATGTCTCTGTGGGTGCAGTGAACATGTGAATGCAGGAACTGGGGTTGTAGGAAGCTGTGAGCTGCCATGTATTTACAGCAATGGCCACAACTCCAGCCCTCTGTAAGAGCAGTACATGCTCTAACCACTGGGCAATCTCTCCATTATAATATAATCTAAAATATTATAAGTTTGGATTTACTAAGTTAAAAGAGGGTACTTCAGGGCTGGGGATGTACCTCAGTGGTTCTTACTAAGCTAGTTTGTAAGTTCAAGGCTCTAGATTGAATCCTGGAAACTGAAAAACAAGCAAGCAAATAAAAAACTAGACTCCTTCTTCTTCTTCTTCTTCTTCTTCTTCTTCTTCTTCTTCTTCTTCTTCTTCTTCTTCTTCTTCTTCTTCTTCTTCTTCCTTCTCCTCCTCCTCATCGTCCTCCTCCTCCTTTAAATCAAAAACTTTCAGGCACAGCATTTTTTGTTTAAAAGATTAAAAATAATTATGTGTATTTCTTTTTGTATTGGGGGCATAAGTGTGGCGCATGTATGGAAGTAAAGACTGAGGAAGTCTGATAACTCTAGGGAGCTTCTTATCGTTCGCCCTCTGGAATCAAACTCTGAGGTTTAAACTTGGTAGGTAGTACCCTTACCCTATGAGCCATGTTGCTGACTGGGGATATAGGTTGGCTTCTAGAGAGTTTGGCTAGGGTGCACAGAAGGCCTGGGTTCAACCCCTAGCACCTTGATATGTGGATGTGGTAGCATATAGCTATGCATGAACAGAGCAGGCAGAGGCAGGTGGATCTGGAGTTCAAAGTCATTCCTGAAACTATAATGAGTTCAAGGTCACCCTGAGATACAAGAGAAACTGTCTTAAACAAAAAAGAAAAGGAGGAGGAGAAGAAGAAGAAAAAAATAAAGTTGTTTTTGACCCTTGAGTCAGGGGCCCACCCTGGAGTCAGGCTCCTGGACTATAATTTACTTTAAAATACTTCCTTACAAACAGTGCAATGTATTTATGTGTAAATTAACTTTAATCTACTCTCTAGGGGAGGTGAGTTACCATTAGAGTTCTATTAGGAACTCACACTCCAGGGGAGGCTAGTTATAGTCTGAAGTGCCCTAATCAGGAATCCATACTCCCCAGGTGGCTACTTAAGCATTTCAAGAATCTTTATTGAAATTTATACCACCAGGTTCATTAATTAGCAGAAATGATGCCAGAAAAATATTTTCATTGGTGAAATGAATGATGGTCTCTTGTGGGCTAGGACAGTTTCACCACTCTGTCACTTCTTAGTAAATGTTATATGTGAACACATGACCACAAGTGAAAGTTTCATGAGAGCAGGGATATTTATTTATTGGCTTTATTCACAGCCACTTACCCATCTTGGAGAAGAGTCTGTGGCAATAGTATGTCAGCCACAGATGCTTGCCTACCTTGCCTGAGATCTTGGATTTAGGAAAAAAGAAACAGTGTAGTCTCCATAAACCAGTGAATAAAGGCACTTACCTAGCAAGCTTGACAGATGATTTCATCCCCTGAGATCCACACAGTGGAAGAAAAGAATCAACTCCTGCAAGTTGTCCTCTGCCCCTCCCATGGCAAGTAGATTCACACACACACACACACACACACACACACACACACACACACACACACACGCAAACACATATTTTCTAAAAAAGGAATTGTATCTGGTATATAGTAGACACTAAATATATTCAGTGCATGGGGAAGATGCTGCTGCCTGAGTCCCCTGTGTCAGCTTCTGCTACCAGGCAATGACAGGCCTGCAGAGGACGCTGCCTGCTGTTGTTGTGGAGTAGATGACACTTCAAATTGCTCCTCCTAAGCAACTACTTTAGAGATGAGCCTGGGGACAGTGAGCAGATTCTTAACTTTACACAAACAACTGTGTAACTGCTCTAAAAAGAAAAAAAAAAATGCATTCAGTTAATAAAACTTGGGAGTATTTTCTAATCATTGCTATCGACTGATTTGGTGTGGTGGGGAGAGCAGAGTCCTACTGGCACAGGCCTTTCTGTTATCCCGGATGCTCTGGAGCCAAAGGCAGGAGGGTGGAAAAGTCAAGGCTAGCATGGGCTACAGAGCAGAGTCAAAGCTAGACTGCACGGCGTAAGGGAGCCCTGTCTCCCATTAACAAGTTAACAGGGGACAAGGAGGTAGTTGAAAGCGGATCTCCAGAACCTGAGAGGCTGTCTGTGGTGCTTTCCTGTAAGCCCAGAACTCAGGCTATGTGTGAAGATAGAAAAGGAATTCATGGTTATCTTTGACTACACTGGGCATTCCAGGCCAGCCTGAGCTACAGAAGCCTTACCTAAAGAAGGGGGCATAGGAGAAAGGAAGGCAATGCTGGCTAATTTTGGTAAAGGGTAAAGCGTCTGTTAGGGGAAAGGGAGGCATGGGGAGGAAAGTGGAGTCCCAAGGATTAGAAGTTCAAGGTCACTTTAGCTACATAGGGAGTTTGAGGCAAATTTGGGCTATAGGAGTTCTAAAAATAAAAAAACAAAAACAACCAAGGTACCCTGAGCAGTGGTGTCTCAGGTCATTAATCCTAGCACTCTGAAGGCAGAGGCAGGTGGATCTCTCATGTGGGAATGTCTTTTTATGTGTTGTGAATAAAGGACTGTTTTGGCCATGGCAGGAATGGTAAGGATAGGTGGGATATCGGTGCATAGGTAGAAGGAGGACAGAGTTGAGATAACACTGGTGAGCCACGGGCCATGTGGCGAGACAGATCAATAAAAATGAAATTAAATTAATAATTAAAATGAAAGAACTAGCTAGCAATATGCCTAAACCATAGGCCTAGCATGATAAAATTAATGTAAGTATCTATGTGTTTGTTTGAGACTTTAAAATTAGTGGTCCAGATAAGCAGCGGTGAGCAAGTCTGAACTGTGAGACTAGGCAGGCCAACCCCCCCCACAAAAAACAAACAAAAAAAGCACCTCTTACTACAGATGGCGCCCAATGTGGGGCCCAACACCCACATAAAACCTAAAACAACTTAAAAGAATTCTAGAGCACAAAAATAAAGTGCGTCATAATACAGAGATGGCATGGAGTCCAGGCCACAGACAAAATGACAACAGACTTGCTACAGGCAATGTACGCTGCAAATAGGCCAGTTCCTAAAGTCTCACAAAAGACTCAATATAAACAACAAACTACATGTGATTAATTTAAAGTTTCTATTTATATTGAACAAAAAGAAAACAGATTCAAAGATGTTCCTTAATAACAACATATTCTGAGAGACTGCTCTGTTTACAAGGGCAAACAGATATGCAGATATGCGGCATCTTTAAGAACAGCTTCCTGACTCAACTTTATTATAGACAAAAACTGTGTGGCTCTTTAAGAGGCCCTGCTGCCGAATACTTCAGTAAAGTTCATAAACAACAGTGACAGCAGTGCTCTATTTAGTGACAGTATAGATTCTAAAATTCCCCAGAGTTAAAGTGATAAAAAGTTTGATATTTAGTATTTCTTCCTAAAATTAAAAAGATAAAAATGGCTTTGGCAACTCCACCATGTTAAAAAGCTGCTGAGCTAGGCAGATTCAACAGACAAAACAATACTATATAGTCTAAAATTTTAAAAACTCTTCTAATTGAAAAATGATCCATAATATACAATAAAACAGATTTAGATAAAAACACTAAAAATAGACTACAAAGTATATAAAAAATATCTAAACTAAAATAAATTTCTTTTAAAAATATAATAAACTATATAAAAATAAAATACAGATAGTCTAAATTATAGCTATTATTGTGTTTTCTTTTAATTTTTTAACTGTTAATAAAAATAACTACAAAAGACAATTAATTGCAAAGGTTACTAAGTTAAACAAGCATATATATTTTAAAGATATGTCTTTAAAATTTGTGTCTAAAAATATGTTGCTTTAAACAAAAGTTATGCTCTTGTTTTCACAAAAGATAAAAACCTATAAATTACTTCCGGACAAATATAGTTTCATCATTCAAGACCATCTAAAAATTCTCTATAAAAAAGAGATAGTTGGAGAGATGGCTCAGAGGTTAAGAGCACTAGCTGCTCTTCCAGAGGTCCTGAGTTCAATTTGCAGCACCCACATGGTAGCTCATGACCATGTATAATTGGATTTGGTGCCCTCTTCTGCTATGCAGGCACAACACTACATACATGATAATAAATAAATCTTAAAAAAAAAGAAGAGAGATAGTTACAGTCATGTCAACTTCAAGGCTACCAACTAAAATAATCCAGCCTCAAGACCTTTACAAAATTGCCAGCATCCCTCAATTAACAAAAATAATAATAAAAAACTATGCCCAAATTCCCAAAATAATGTTTATAAATGTTTGTTTTTATTTTAAATGGTTAATAATCATAGTTAAGCTCTTTTTAAAAAATATAATATAAAAATATTTTTAAAAGATAAATTATTAAATTTAATTCAAAAATCAACTGTTAACCTCAAAATATTTACATTAATATAAATTTTAGTTTATTAATACAAATTTAAAATAAGTTTTATTATATTTTATACTTTTCTACCCTTGTTTAAAGTATGTTTATATAACTCATTTAAAATTATAATATATAATTAAAAAATACAAATTAATATTATCCATAAGAACCAAACTTATAGTCATGTTAATTAGATTTTTAGATATATAAAGATATATTTCAATTAGATAAATAATCTTCAGGTACTTCAAAGACCTACAAAATATGACATTTAAAATATTTTTAAAACTTTGACTCTTCTAGACAGTAGAACAAGTCTACTCCTGACAACATCAATCTACTTCAAGAAAATAATAGACATCAAAAAAGCTTCATATAAAATTTACTTTGTTTATGACAATTAGCCACTAGACAAAAAACTGTTCTTATATTGACTACTTGACAATATACTATGTAAACTAGACATACAAGCTCCCTAAAAAAGTGACCTCTAAACTTTAACAAAACAAGCCAAAATGGTCCTTCAAATTCCTACTTTACAAAAAACCTGCCAGACATCTTTCAAGACAAAAAAAAAAAAAAAAAAGAAAGAAAGAAAAAGACTGGCAAACTATGCCAAAATAGACAAAACAATCCTTCAAATTTCCTACTTCACTAAAAGACATGCCAAAAACTCTAGGCCTATAGCTAAAAATAAATACCCCAACATTACAAAAACTTTGAGTAACTGTCCAGACAAACATATCATCTCTGTCATTTCTAAATTTTAAAATTTACTTACACTTCCTGTTTACTCAAATAATATTATATCCTTCTATTACTCAAATAATATAATATCCTTTTATAATCTTTAATATAATTAAAAATTAGATAGTTATATAGTTTTCTTTAATTATCTTAAAAATATATTAATATAAAACTTTAGACCCACAAAATAAAGTAATAAAATATTTTCTTCAACTTTATTAAGTACAAATATACTAAATATTATAACTACATTTTTGCTTAATAACTGTTTTATTTATTTATTTATTTATTTATTTATTTATTTATTTTAAACTTTATTTATTTGCCTTGGTGTTTGCCTGGAACTGGAACTACAGACAGTTGTTAGCTGCCATGTGGGTGCTGGGAATCGAACCCGGGTCCTCTGGAAGAGCAGACGGTGCTCTTAACCGATGAGCCATCTCTCCAGCCCCCTTAATAACTGTTTTAAATATATAACTTACTATACTAAAATCAAAACCTTCCTTTTTAGACAGAAAAGGGGAAGTAATGTGAAAATGTCTTTCTATATGCTGTGATTAAAG
Source organism: Sigmodon hispidus (assembly GCA_004025045.1). Taxonomy (NCBI): domain Eukaryota; kingdom Metazoa; phylum Chordata; class Mammalia; order Rodentia; family Cricetidae; genus Sigmodon; species Sigmodon hispidus. The sequence goes on from PVIH01003569.1 coordinate 107,291, forward strand.
GACTGTTTGGCCATGGCAGGAACTGAAGGAGTAGGCAGATAATTGGAGCATAGATAAGAGAAGGAGGGGTGAAGTCAACAGGCATAATCCAGCCCCCCAAAATTTAACATGTAAAATAACACAGGTGAGCCACAGGCCACGAGGCAAGATAGATTAATAAAAAATGGGTTGAATTAAAATGAAAGACTTAGCTAGCAATATGCCTAAGCCATAGGCCAAGCAAGATGAAATCGATATGTGTCTGTGTATTTCTTTTTAAAATGTTTATTTATTTATTATGTATACAGTATACAGAAGAGGGTACAGTATACAGATGTCATCATAGATGGTTGTGAGCCACCATGTGGTTTTGCTGGGAATCGAACTCAGGACCTCTGGAAGAACAGTCAGTGCTCTTAACCGCTGAGCCATCTCTCCAGCCCGTGTCTGTGTATTTCTTTGAGACTTTAAAATTACTGGTCCAGATAAGCAAACAAGTCTGAACTGTGAGACTAAGCAGCCCAAAATCCTCTTACTACAGATCTCTGAGTCTGAAACCAGCCTGGTCTACACAGCAAGTTCAGGATAGCAAGGGTTATACAGAGAAACCCTGTCTCAAACAAACAAACAAACAAACAAAAAACAGAAAAAAAAAAAAAAAGGAAACAAGCAAAAAATCTAGGCACTAATCAGACAAGGCAATAAGACAAGCTTGTAATCTTAGCACTTTCTGGGGGAGGGACCAAAGGCTTAAGGTCAGGACTGAAGAGAGCTCAGTGGCTAAGAGTATGCTTACTGACTTTGTAGAAGACCTTAGTTGGATTCCCAGGATCCACACTAGGTGGCTCACAACTACCTGTATTGTAACTCTAGCTTCAGGAGGATCCGATGTCCTCTTCTGGAGTCTACATCACCTGCACTCCTTTAAACAACCTTTAAAATAATAATTCAAGGTCATTCTCAGCTACATCTCAAATTCGTGGCCATTTTGGGTCACATAAGCCTGCATCTCAAAAAAAAGCAGGGACAGAGAAATGGCTCAGTAGTTAAGAGCATTGACCGCTTTTCTAGACAACCCAGGTTTGATTCCCAGAACCCACATGGTTGCTGACAACTGCCTGTAATTCCAATTCCAGGGGATCTGATACCCTCTTCTGGCCTCTGTGAATACTATATACGGATGTAGCGCATAGATATACACGCAGGCAAAATACCAGGACACATAAAATAATACAAACAACAATGGAAATTAAATAACCTGGGATGGCCATCTTTAATGGAGGTCAGCCTGGTCTACATATTAAGATCCAGGCTAGCCTGCCAGTGCTAAATAGTGAGACCCTGTTTTTAAAAAAGAAAAGAAAAATTAAATCAGACAAAGAGATAGGCAGACAAAGAGAAAGAGGGACAGGTAGATAGATAGAAGAGAACAGGGAGAAGTTCAAGACTACCCTCAACACAGTCTACCTGTACATATAATCTCTTCTTTTTTTTTAAATTTATTTATTTATTTGCCTTGGTGTTTTGCCTGGAACTGGAACTACAGACAGTTGTTAGCTGCCATGTGGGTGCTGGGAATCGAACCCCGGGTCCTCTGGAAGAGCAGACAGTGCTCTTAACCGCGGAGCCATCTCTCCAGCCCCTATAATCTCTTCTTATGACCTCATCTTTTGTTTGTTTGTTTGTTTACAAGGTTTCTCTGTGTAACAGTCCTGGCTGTCCTGGAACTCAATTTGTAGACTAGACATACACCACCACAGCCCAGCTTAATATGACCTCTTAATGGGGATCCAGTGGATGTACTCTCAGTACATCAGTACTTCAACTCCAGAACTGCAATCATATAAAAAAAAATGGCATGGGATTCTTGTCATTATTTCTAGCTTTAACATCTGTAAGATGCTGTCTCTTTTCATGCATATTTCCTTTCAATGCCAAGTCACTCAGGGGATGAGGTCATCCTGGTACTATTGATCTTGCTCACTGGGGCAGTATCTACACACAGAAACTAAATAAAAGGACAGAAAACCAAGGTGCAAAATGTAACCCAGATGCTATTTTTTAAGAAATTTTAGAAGCGTCTAATTTGCAGTGTGGCAGGATTCCCAGTTTATAGATGAAGTAGGTCTGTCCTCTGTGGTCAAGCACGCCTGGGCATGTCTGGTGACCTGCTGAAGCAAGATTGAGACAAACTGGCTCATACTGGGAGGAAGCTGCTTCCTAGAACAGGACTCATTTTGGTTAAGAGAGAATGAGAGAAGCTTTGTAAGAAAGACTTAGTCACTCAATAGTCATAAATGAAGCTTGGGGTAGTTGTGACTCAAATCTGTTGCAAGTCTAGGCCCATAAAAACCCATCTGAGTCTCTAAAGGAAACAAGGCTCAGAGCAAAAGTGTAAAGAACTATTTTACAGAAAGCCCAGAATGCTGGCTGCAGCAATGTACTCTCTAACAGTGCTGCTCAACAAAGCCATCTCAATTTCTTCAAGTGTATCCTGGCTTTGCCTGTTTGGTTTGTCTTTCACATCCTCGTAGACATAGCTGGTGCCTAGAACAGCAGTCAAGTGTATACAGACAATGAGATGGAGTGCTAGGAGACACTAAAGACCCTTTACCTCAAGGGTCCCACAGTGTCTTAGCTTGGTTCGAGGGGTACTTGTGCTGATACATTATGACTCACACTAGTTGGTCCCAAAATTGCAGTAATCCTTCTCACTCTTAAGTGCTGCGAATACCTTTGTAGGTATGTGTTACCTCTTATTTATTTATTTAATTTGCACAGTGAATTCTAGAAAAATTAAAGTGTTCTACCTGTGAGCCCTCCTGCGGGTGTGGAGATGAGGGAGGAGCTAAGAACGTCTAAGGGACTCCTCACAATCTGTGTGTCTTTGTGAACACTTTTCTACTCAGGAGATGTGTCGTCCAGGAGTCAGGGTGTGATCTGGGCTCTTTATCAGATTATCTTCCTCATAATCTCCAGATCTTTATTTTACAAAATAAAGACCCCACTTTTCCTTAGTGAAAATTTTAGGAAGGTGCGGTGTATCCCTTAAGGCCCTAGTGCACTGACAAAGGGACTGTTGCCCAGCATGGGGAAGAGTCTTTCACTAATTTCAGTGGTAATCTTTCCTTCCAGGATTTCTTTCTTCTTCTACGTAGCCCCCTTTCTCTTTTTGAGACAGTTTCACTATGTATCAGTGGCCAGCCTAGAACTCATTATGTAGACCAGGCTGGTCAGAAACTCTCGGAGGCCCTCCAGCCTCCCGCACCCTAGTGCTGGCATTAAAGGCACGCTTGTTTTATGCAAGGGTTCGAGGGCAGGCCCTGGTGTGCGCCACCCACGTGACTGGCGGCAGAGGCCAGGAGGGGGCGTCAGATCTTCTCCAGTGCAGTTTGACAGTTGTGAGCTGCAGTGTGGGTGCTGGGAACCGAGTGCGGGGGGGACCACTGGAAGGAAGAGCGGCCACAGCTAGCTCTTAAGGGCTGACCCATCATCACTCTGCCTCCAAGACGTCACAGCTCGAGTACAGACAGCTTCACTCAAAATTAGTCAGCGGCTCCTGAACTAAAAACTCCGAGGACCTGGAGCCGAATGGCTGCCTACCCGGTCTGAGCTGCCCTCCTTGGAACGTTGGGACCCTGGGATAGGTAAGCAGGCCCGGCTGAGAGGGAGACTTGTGGTACCTTGTTGTGTACGGGGGCTGGATCCCTCAAAAAAAAAAAACCCAAAAAACAAAAACCACACGATTTATTTTACTTTCTGCACATTTTCGTGGACTGTCTTTGAGAACGGCAAGCGCTCAGAAGGCCAGACATTTGCTCCACTTATGGTTCCCTTCTTTAGGACACACTCCCTAGACTCTCCAACTAGATGGTTTTTTTAGAGAAGTACAGGGCTGGTGAAAAGTCCCCACTGACTTCGGGTTTCGGTAACTTGTCCCGCCGCCACCGGGCACGGGAAGGCGTGGGAAGGCCACCAGAAACTCTTGAGAAGCCGGACTGCTGGGGGGAGTGGCTGCCGCGGGCCTCCGCGCAGGCGCGCTGCCACCTCCTCCCCCTCCGCGTGCGAGCGCGCGCGTTCCGGCGCGTGTCCCCGCGCGGGCTCCGTAGCGCGTGTGTAGGCTGACGCAGCCCCGCGGGCCCTCCTCCCGCTCTGCGGCGGCCGCGGCCGAGAGGAGTTGGGGCGGGAGGGCGGGGGGGCCGGCGCGCCGCTAGAGGAGGCGGCGGCGAGAGGAGGCGGAGGAGCAGCAGGCGCCGCCATGGCCGCGGCGCTCACCGACATGGCCGACCTGGAAGAGCTCTCCCGCCTCAGCCCACTGCCCCCCGCTAGCCCCGGGCCCGCGGCGCGCGGCCGGGCCGAGCCGCCCGAAGACGAGGAGGAAGACGACGACGACGAGGCGGAGGCGGAGGCGGAGGCGGTGGCCGCGCTGCTGCTGAACGGCGGAGCGGGCGGCGGCGGCGCGGGGGGCGCCGAGGCGGAGACCATGTCGGAGCCGAGCCCCGAGAGCGCCAGCCAGGCGGGCGGGGACGAGGACGACGACGAGGAGGATGACGAGGACGAGGGCAGCAGCAGCGGCGGCGCCGAGGAGGAGAGCAGCGCCGAGAGCCTGGTGGGCAGCAGCAGCGGAGGCTGCAGCGGCGACGAGACGCGCTCGCTGAGCCCGGGCGCGGCAAGCAGCAGCAGCGGCGATGGGGACGGGAAGGAGGGCCTGGAGGAACCCAAGGGACCGCGGGGCGGCCCGGGAGGCCCGGGCAGTGGCGGCGGGAGTAGCAGCAGTAGCGTGGTGTCGAGCGGAGGCGACGAGGGCTACGGCACCGGGGGAGGCGGGAGCAGCGCGACCTCCGGGGGCCGGCGGGGCAGCCTGGAGATGTCGTCCGACGGGGAACCGCTGAGCCGCATGGACTCGGAGGACAGGTCAGTGCGCCTCCAAGGGGACTCCTCCGGGACCTGAGCGAGGGCACCGAGGGGACGCAGGGGATGCCTTTCCGCCGCTCTCTCTCTCCCCCGCCTCTCTTTCGGGGACTCTGCGTGCATCCCGTCTAGGGGACTCCTCCCGCACCCACCGAGGGGGCCCAGGGGACTCCCCTTGGACCCTGTCCAGGGGACTCACTCCCCTTGGACCCATCGAGGCGCCTTCCTTGTGCGATGCCATCCCAGCTCCCGGACCCATGGTCCAGCCTGGGGGCCCGCCTCACAGCGATCCCCTCGCTCTAGCTAGACTCCGGCTCCGCCGAGGGATCCAAGGGGACTTTCCGAAATCTTTTTCGTCCCTTGCCCCTCCTTCCCGACCCCGCCCGCCCGCCTGCCCGTTCGCCCTGGGAACGTCTTCCCGGCGATCTCCCTTGCCCCGACCCTGGGACCCCAGACCCAGAATACTTTCCCTCCGCTATCTCCCGCCCCTAGAATTCTCGGCCCCTCCCCCAGATCTCAACTCGGAAATCCCTGGCGGCCGCCGCGCCCCTCTCTCGCCACTGAGCGGCTTCCAACTCCTCACCATCCCCCTCAACTCTCCTCTCCCCACCCTCCTTCCCTCGGCGCGGCTCTCCTTTTGGACCGAAGGACGATCCTATCCCGGAGTCAGCCCCCCAGAGTGGCCCAGACGCTCCAGCCGAGCTCCAGAGGCCCTTGATGTACACCTCGGTACTCAAGGTTAGCTTCGTGCATCGGTGTTCGGGAACACTTGTCAGAACTGTAATTGACAAGTGTTTTCCAATATGGCTGGTCTTCTGGATCTCACAGAACTAACTTGTGCAGGGAGCAGACCCCAACCCTGGCTTTTCTTTACTTTTAAAGAGACTGTTGGTTTGTTCTATGTAATCATTGCTCCCCAAATCCCTCGTGCATGTCAGTTGTATCATCTCTAAGGAGATTTGAATGTTGGTCATCAAATCTGGGCGAAAGTTTAAAACACAGAAAGACCATTGTGGAAAGGAACAGTGTGAATTGATGTTCTTTACAGTAACTCTGCCGAATCGGAAAGAATTGGAGCCACAAGATACAGCCACGAAGGTTTACAAAAATTAGAATGTGGCTTTAAAAACGGCACTATATAGTGATACTTCGATGTGAGAGTCACGTCCCCCTTGGTAATTTTTTTTTTTAATGAATGGGGGAGGTGTGTGGAGGAATTAGCTCTTTTCTAGAGCATGTTAGAAGTAACTGTACTAACATTTTTTCTAGCTAGAACATATAAGAAATGTAGTATGCTTCGATTGCTGCTTTAATTCTTTTTAATTCTTTGTATTTTATGTGCATTGGTGTTTTGCCTGCCTGTATGCATCTGTGTAAGGGTGTCAGATCTTGGAGTTACAGACTAGAGTTGGAAGCCTTGTCCTCTGCAAGAGCAATGTGGTCTTAACCCCTGAGCCATCTCTGCAGCCCCACTCTTCTAATTTTTGATTGCTTTGTAGAATTTCATAATCAAAGCTGTCGATTTTTAATGTACCTTAAAAAGACTCTCATGTTCATTATATTCCTAAAGGACATTAACATTTACTTTTGGCCATCTGCTGGTGTTTTGATGAGGGGTTTATAAGGCAATAGTGATTTCTCTCCTTGGGTTGTATTTTGGGGATGGTGGGATTGAAGGGTGGGGATGGGGGGATGGTCTGGCTAATAACGTAACCCAGGTGATACCAGTTGAGAATCTTTCCTACTTACCATAGCCTCACAGTACTGGGTTTGTACCCATCAGCATGCCTGAATTTTGATTTGATTTTAAGTTTAAGCATTCTAAAATCTTTAGGAATTGTGGTTGCTAATTAATAAAGATGGACATATTATAGTTAATAATACAGAAATATTCTGAAAAAAAAACAAAAAAGAAAACCCCAGGAATTCTTTTTGACACCTTAAAACTTAGACAAGTAAATACTTGTTCTTTCTCCTCTAACATTCTTCACAACAGATTTCACTCTGTAGCCCAGGCTAGTCTGGAATTCACAAGATCTTTAACCTCCCAAATGCATGAGCCACCAAAAATGTAGCTCAAGAAATGGAACTTGAGTGGGTGTAAAACAGATTGCTCCTTAGAAGAATTGTGCTGAACTTCCTGGATGTAATTGGAGATAACTTTTTTTTTTTTTTTTTTTTTTTTTTTTTAAACTTTATTTATTTATTTATTTATTTATTTATTTGCCTGGAACTGGAACTACAGACAGTTGTTAGCTGCCATGTGGGTGCTGGGAATCGAACCCAGGTCCTCTGGAAGAGCAGACGGTGCTCTTAACCGCTGAGCCATCTCTCCAGCCCCCGGAGATAACTTTTTTTAAAAAAGAAATTAAGGAGGCTGGAGAGATGGCTCAGACACCCTTACATAGTTATACATGCAGGCAAAACACCAATTCACATAAAATTAAATAAATAAATATTTTTTAAAAAATTAAAAGTTCATGTGTGGCAGCCTATTTTGAGGGTTGTAGGAGGCTGTTACTCAGTAAAAACTTTTCTGCCCTTGAGAAACACTAGTTGATTCAAGCTACACAAGGAAGCATGTGCTATTATTCATTATAGTGTATGTTTCATTGATGACATCTACCAGCTCTTCTGTTCGCTTTTAATGCACACATGCACAATCATGTTTGCCATGTCCCCATTTCATCCTCACATTTATGATGCATGAGAGGTGTTGTTCTAACTTCCATTTAGCAGATGGGGAAGCAAATTGAGTGTCTCACTGAAAATAGTATTTGTGGAGATGCAGCTGGATATGAAACAAAACTCTTGTTTTGCCCTCAAAGAGTTGGAATAATTTTTTTAAAAAAGAGTATTTATTTTATGTTTATATTTAAATTTTATAATTTATATATTTAATTTTATATTTAAAGAATATATATTTTATGTGAATTGGTGTTTTGACTGCATGTATAACTGTGTAAGGGTGTCAGGTCTTGGAATTACAGGCAATTGTTAGCTGCCGTGTGGATGTTGAGAATTGAACTCAGGTCCTCTGGAAGACCAGTCAGTGCTCTTAACCACTGAGCCATCTCTCCACCCGCCCCTCCTTAAAGGGTTTATTTTAGCTTACAGTCCTTGGGGGGGGGGTGGTACAACCCATCATGGCAGGGAATATATGACGGAGTGAAAGCTGGCTGGTCACAGTATGTTCATATAGAGTCTTGTTTGTTTTTTAGACAGGGTCTCTGTAGTCCTGGCTGTTTTGGAACTCTGTGTAGACCTGGTTGTCCCCAAACTCCGAGATCCTCCTGCCTCTTTCCACTGGACAGCACTTGGCTGAGAGAAAGCCTGGATTGGGTCACACCTGCAGCTAGACCTTTGAGATGTTCTGTAGGGAGCTGTCCACACCACGTTGTTGGAGGGCATAATAAAGGCCATCATGGCAGGGGAAGGTATGGCTGGATTGACTTATAGCTCTGGACTAAACAAGTGGTATATGTCTTAGAGGTGTCGCTGCCCCTCATTACTTACTTTCAGGAGACAGTGAATTCTGGTTAAGCAATAGTTTTTGGTTTCATTTGGTATTCTGAATATCCAATTTCTATATATAATTCAGTGCAGAAATAACATTGATATCAAAAGTCCAGATGAGGATTTAAAACAATAATCAAGGGGGCTGGAGAAATGGCTCATCGGTTGGGTGAGGACCTGGGTTCAATTCCAGAGGACCTGATTCTGGTTCTTCCAGAGGACCTGGGTTCAATTCCCAGCAGCCACATGGCAGCTAACAACTGTTTGTAACTCCATAATCTGTAACTCCAACCCTTACATAGACATGCAGGCAAAACACCAACGCAAATAAAAAAACTCAATAATCAAACATTCAATCAAACATTCAAACATGGTTTCTTTTTCCTTTAGTTTTTCAAACATTTATATATTAGTGGGTTGGAGAGAGAGAGAGAAAGAGAGAGAGAGAGAGAGAGAGAGAGAGAGAGAGAGCGCATATATACTATGATGCATATATGGAGTTCTTGGAGGATTTGCTAGTTCTCTTCTTCCATCTTGTATGATCGATCTGTGGGAATCAAACTCAGGTCATTTGGCTTTGCAGAAAATGCCACCTCATTGGTCCATTCTTATTTTCATAATGCCTTTAAACATTGCCAACTAGGAAAAAAAAGATGCTGTTGTGGTGATCATTTCAGGGTAGTAGCTTTATCTCTTGTGGGAAGAATCCTTACTAAATTGGATTTTAGCCTTGATGGCTTTGAAATACCTCCTGTTGGCTTTGAGTTTTATATTTCAGAGTTGGTTTAAGTTTGAAAAAGATCCAATTTGTTTTTTGACAGAGTCTGACTCTGGTTTAGATTGGCATGATGCTCTCACTCTGTTATCCTTGGCTAGTCTCAAACTCAGGGCAGTCTTTTTGTTAGTCTCCTAAATGTTGGGATTATAGGTAAGCTGTCTGTCATGCTATCATCCAAAATTCTTGATTTTCTCTTTAGAATGCACCAATCTGTGGATTTATAGTTGATTTCATGGAAGGGAGTTGTAAATTTTATAATGGATGGAAAAATTTAATAGTTTAAAAGTCCTTTTAAAAGACTGAGTTATTTCTGTGACAGCAAGTCCTACTATATCTAGCTCAGGAAACTTGATTAATAAAAAGTAAAAATGTTAGGTTTTATACTTTGCCTATCACATTTGTTATGGCTGAAGTTGAAGTGGAGAATTTGATAGTAGTGCAGTGGACTATAAATGCTGTTTCAGCATGAACCACTTACGCAGTTTGGCAGAAGCTTCAGTTAGCTCACTGCCTTAACACTTCCATAGGACACTTTGTATGACATCAATATGGACTGGATGGTTTTACCTAGATTTGTCTGTGAAGGAGCAAAGGGGAAGCCACAGAGTTCTTTGAGCTGGATAAATCTTTGTCTATTTTAGTTTGTGTATGGGTTTTGTCTGTGCTCCATGCCGTTGGAAGCCCTGGAACTGGAGTTATATAGATGATTCTGAGCCATCATGTTGTTTTTGGGAATTGAACCTGGTCCCATGGAAGAGTAGCTAGTGTTCTTACCAGTCAAATGATCAGTAGCCCATTTAAATCTTTTTTCTTTCTATGTCTCTGATGCATTTATTTGCTTTTTTACTTATGAGTGAAATGAACTTTTAACTCCTCAAAACTACAGATTTTCTGGAGAGTGTGGTACACCCCTGTAATCTATCTCATCACTGATAGGCAGAGGCAGGAAGATCAAGTGTAAGGTTGACTTAGCCTACGTGAGTTCCGGGCCAGCTAAGGCTTGTATATATCCAATTCCTGCCTCAAAAGTCACTCCAACTTCACTCTCCCCAAATGTAACCAAATGCAAAGGTCATAACACAATTATTGTTTTCTGGCCACTTTGAGATATGTGTGTTTTAGACTGGCCTGGAACTTACTCTTTAGCTCAGGCTAGTCTTGAGCCCATATGATCCACCTGCCTTGGCCTCTCTTGTGCTGTAATCCTTGTGTGTGTTTATTTGTGTGTGTGTGTGTGTGTGTGTGTGTGTGTGTGTGTGTGTGTGTGTGTGTGTGTGTTTGTGTTTTGGTGTTGGAATCAGAGGACAACTGAGAGTTGGATTTTTCCTTTCATCATGTTGTTAACTCTGGCTCCTTTGAAACTGAAGTTTATAGACAGTTGTTAGACACCATGTGGGTGATGGGAATCCAATCTGGATTATCTTCACTACTGAGCCACCTTGCCAGTCCCCTACCCTCCTTTTTTTAAAGGCAGGGTCTCATTTAGTCCAAGCTAACTTGGAACTCATTTTGTAAACCAGGCTGGCCTCAAGCAAATTGCTGGGGATTATAGGCACAATTAACTACACCTGGTGGCAGTTTTAAAAGTTTTTTTTTTAAATAACCCTTTTTTATATTTTTTTGTGTGTGTAGAGATCAAGGGAACAACTTGGAGGAGTCAGTTCTCTTCTTTAACTTTCACATAGGTTTTGGGGATTGAACTGGGGTACCCAGGTTTTGGCAACAAATGCCTGGCAGATTTTGTTTTGGAGACAGGGTTTCCCTGTAGCCATGGTTGTCCTGAGAGATCACAAGAGATCTATCTCAGAATTTTTTTTTTTAATATAAATTTTGGAGTACATTTTTTTTTTTAATTTATAAAAATATTTTGTATAAATGTTTGTATCTGTGTTGGGTCTGTATGAGTGCAGGTGCCTGAGAGGTGAGGGACATCAGATCTCTTGGAGTTGCTTGTGAGCCAGCCATTCAGTGTGTGTGCTGAGAACAGAACTTGGGTCTTATGCCCCCTGGAAATGTTTTTAACAAAGTAAAAGGTCACATTTTATTGTGTAATTGTGTTAAAGTTAGGTGTTTCTACTGTTAGTCTGAATATGATTATGATTGCTTCTGTCTCCAACAATGAGAACTGTGGATGGAGTAATTCTAAAGGACTGTGTACTTGAGAAACACACTCAGTGTGAAAAGTGGAGTGAGAACAGCCGTGGAATAAAGCAGCTTGCTTGTTTTTCCACAGACTGCATTTCATCATTGTTGCATAAAGTCCCTTTTGACCAATTTAGTGAATGCTGCTGGGTCTTGGGGAGAAAAATCCTTTGTCTTTCTCTAGAGAAGTCATTGTGAGGATAGACAGTAATTTTTTTTTTTTTAAATCTTGATTAGAAAAACCCATTTTGGCTGTTTGGTTTACTGTGATAATGGGTTGTAATTAGAGTAATAATAGTAATACTATCTTGGTTTTGGTTAATGATTTTTAATGTGCCTGTAATTTTTTATGATCAGCTCAATATGACAGAGCCATATATTTTACTTACCCTAAGCCATCTCTCATCCGGAGTTATTAATCATTTATTTTCTGAGATAAGGTCTCATTATGTACCTCTGCCTGGCTTGGAACTCACAGGGATCTACTTGCCTCTGTCTCCCAAGTGCTGATATTAAAGGTGTGCACTACATGCCTAGCTAGAGCAATCCTTATTGTAAGTGGCAGTATTATAGGTAGAAAGAGAACCACCTGTTACCAAAATGGTGTTTTCCTTGTTTACAGTTAAATTCAGGGTCTTTTGTGTGGTTTTTAAGGTTATCTACAATTGCCTGAATAGGTTGCTCTTTATTACTCAGCAAAGCTTAAGGTTTTCTAGACATGGCCCATCTTTTTGTAATCACAAAGCCAGCCTGAGCTACAAAGCAAGACCGTGAGTCAGAAACAACCCAACCCAACTTAAGGTTATATTGTTCATTATGATCCTCCTAAATTTGCTTAGGCCTAAAATTTTTCCCTCCATTTTAAGCAATTTTTATTCCATGTGTATGGTCATAGTTTGTGTTTCATTCTGTTTTATTTCCCATCTCCCTTTTGAGGCACAGGTCTCATTGTTTGCTCAGAGTAGCCTGGAATTGACTGTTATCAAGCTGCTTGTCTCCAGTTGAGATTTCTTCAGGTAACTTGAGGTTGTATCGAGTCAACAGAAGCTAACTAGGAGACTACCCTTCTGCCTGCCTCCCTCAGAAGCTTGGGTTTCCAGCTGTGAGCCATGCTCCTGACATCTTAAAACTGACCATTTAGGGGCTGGAGAGATGGCTCAGCGGTTAAGAGCACCTTCTGCTCTTCCAGAGGACCCGGGTTCGATTCCCAGCACCCACATGGCAGCTAACAACTGTCTGTAGTTCCAGTTCCAGGCAAGCACCAAGGCAAATAAATAAATAAAGTTTTAAAAAAAAAAAAAAAAAAAAAAAAAAAACTGACCATTTAGTCCTAGGTCAAAACTGCTGGTGACCTTCCTACTCCACCACCTGAGGGTTACAGACATGTCAGTCACACCAGGTGCCTGGCCTATGGTCTGTCCTGAAAAATGGGAATTTTGGAATACTTGTTTTATCTGCTAGTACCATACCATGAGTTGTACCAACATGCGTGAGCGTGAGTCCTCAGGTTCTGTTTCTAACTCCCTACACCCACTAAGACTTTGTAATAATTAAGTGAATTGAAGGTGTTCTGTGTGTTTTTACTAATATGGGGAAAAAAGCCCGATCTGTTAGAGATTAGGGAAGTTCTTACTGGAAGCCTCAGATCAGAACCTTCATTTCTTGAAGAGTTTGGAGTGTATGTTCTCTAAGTTCATGCATGGTACCTTAATCCTTTCCTGTCACGCTAAGAGCTCAGTGGTTTCCAGCCCTTTAATACAAGAGTACTGTTATCACAGTAGTAGACATTTTGATGTCTGTCGCTGAGAAAATAGAATTTAAAAACAATTTACAGGGCACAGTCCTGCAGTTAGAATGAGTTCTGGTGTTCTCTGCTGCCCAGCAGGGCAGTTATTGTAAATAGCAGAATAGCTGGGAGAGAATTTTGGGTGTATTACAACAAATAATAAATGTTTAAGGTTATAGGACATTCATTAGCCTAGTTTGCTCATCATCCATTGTACAGTTATTAAAATACCACTTTATCCCATTTATGTATACTTATGTGTCAATCAAAAATTTTAAAATTATAAATTTCCCATAACGGCTGAAAATTTTTCCTCAAACAAAATTTTATATGGAACCCAAACACATAAACATTAAAATATTTGATTAAAATTGATTGGAGAGGCAGGTCTTTACAATTGTTATTTATGTTACATTTTAATTTACTTCATGTGCATCTATAAAGGTATGCATGCCAAGGCATGGGTGTGGAGGTTAGAAGAGCTTTGTAGAAGTCTGTTCTCTCTCTCATGGTAGGTCTTGAGCATGCTGAATATTTAAATGATTGCCTCTTCACTGAGCTACATTAGAGCTATCATTGTTACTTTGGTTTTGAAACAGCTCAGATTGTAACCCAGGGTGACCATGAACTCATGGTGATCTTCTCCTTGGCCTCTTAGTGTGGGGATTACAGGTGTGAACTACCATGCCTAGTTACAAAGTATTTCTTTTTGTATCTGAGGTTGATGTTACATTTCATATCCTTCTGCCTTCACCTACCATGTACTGGGTTTATAGGCATACCACAGTGTCTGTCTGGTTTATGCGGTGCTAGAGATTGAACGTGCATGCTAGTTAGAACATCTGAGCTATGCCCCTAGCTCTTTTTGTTGTTTTGTTTTTTAAGACTAGGTTTCTCTTTGTAGACTTGGCTCTCCTGGAACTTGCTCTGTAGACCAGGCTGGCCTTGAACTCACAGAGATAGAGAGATCTGCCTGCCTTTGCCTCCCAAGTGTTAATAAAGGTGTGTGCCGCCTCCATTCTGCTCCCTTAAAAAAAAAAAAAAAAATACATTGTATTTTGTAAGTGTGCCTTTGTGTGTTTGTGAATTCAAATTCATATATGTATTTGCTTATGCATGCATATATACTAGTATGCCTGTGTATGTGGGCACATGTGGAAGGAGGTCAGAGGGATAGCTTGTATAGTTGGTTCTTTGCACTGTGTTTTGGGATGGAACTCAGGTCATCAGGTTTGGTAACAAGTGCTTCTGTAGTCTATTTTGAGCTTTTTCATAATAAAGATGTATGGAGCCAGGTGTAGCTGTAATTCCAGCAGTTAGAGGAGGGGCATGAATGAGTTCAGGGTCTGAGCCAACAGGACTGAAAACCAGCCGCCGCCACCCACAAACTGAAGCATACTTAAGTTGTAACTAGGTTGGTTAAGGCAGTGCCTGTAATTCCAGGTCAGAAGAGATTGTGCTACTTAGCAAGATTTCATAAGGTAAAATGGATTGATGG